>BSBK01014965.1:0-43107 GCA_027943335.1 Chamaecyparis obtusa | reverse complement strand
CGTTGTTTCCTGAAGTCAGCAGACCATATTCCCGCAATTAGGAAGCTTCAAGGCCGATTGTGGCAGCATCCCATGTCCATCATCAACCAACACAAACACAGTTTCCTCAAGCCAGAAGACTGTATTCCCGCAGTTAGGCAGCTTAAAGGCCGATTGCGGTAGCATTCCATGTCCATCATCAACCGACACAAATGTTGTTTCCTCAAGCCAAAAGATTGTATTCCCACAGTTAGGGGGTTTAAAGGCTGATTGTGGCAGCATTCCATGTCCATCATCAACAAACACAAACACTATTTCTTCAAGCCAAAAGACCATATTCCCGCAGTTAGGAAACTTAAAGGCTGATTGTGGTAGCATTCCCTGTCCATCATCAACTGACACAAATGTGGTTTCCTCAAACCAGAAGATTGTATTCCCAAAATTAGGCAGTTTAAAGGTCGACTATGGCAGCATTCCATGTCCTTCATCAACCGGCACAAGCACTGTTTCTTCAAACTAGAAGACTGTATTCCCGCAGTTAGGTGGTTTAAAGGCTGATTGTGGTAGTATTCCATGTCCTTCATCAACATACACTAATATTGTTTCCTCAAACCAGAAGACTGTATTCCCAAGGTTCAGTGTAAATAATGTGCTATCAAGTATGCAGCAACTAGGAGGCACAAAGGCCGACTGTGCCAGCATTCCATGTGCTTCCGAGATTCTTCGTAGGGACTTCTACTAAAACTCGTATGGAACTGCTTCCTCTTCTACAACTCCCTCCTCTCACCATGCCACATAAATAAAACCTATTTTTTGATTTGATTCATTCACTAGATTAGAATACAAGTGTAATTCTTTCATTTCTCAAAATAAGAGAAGCATTGATTGATCAATGTGCTTAAACATCACCAGAGGAAAAGCTAGACCACTAGTAAATGGATGAATAAAAACATCATGACGATGTTCTGAATTATTTATAATATAAACAATTACTGTGTCGTTGTGAAGATATACAAACTACCACTCTTTTTTGAAAAAATAAAATTTATATAAAAGATTTGGAGAGATATCAAATCTAAATTTTGTTTATAGCAATCATTAAAAGAGCAGTATTTATAGTAAAAGAAAAGTTGTCGTTTCTTATAACTATTGTTTTGGCTTTGGAATAATAATAATACATAGGTGTAACATTTATTATGAAAAATGTATAATAATTTATAACTAATTTGTTAACATTTTTGAAAAATCTTACCTATAAAATTTATATATATATAAAGATATTTTAAGGAAAAGGTTTTAGAAATATAATAATTGATTTGATTAATAATAAGTATATCTCTCACTCACACACACAGATATATATATATATATATATATATATATATATATATATATATATATATATATATATATATATATATATATATATATATATATATATATATATATATATATATATATATATATATATATATATATATATATATATATATATATATATATATATATATATATATATATATATATATATATATATATATATATATATATATATTATATATATATTATGATTTAATAAAATTAATTAAAGATTATGATAAGTATTTTAATTTTTTTTATCATAACTTTTAAATTATAATTCCAAATTTCAGTTTTAATTTTTATGAGATATTGAACAACCAACTCTTGAATTAGGTTTCTTCCAAAATTTGATGCTACAATCATAATTGATACATGCTAGATCATGATTATTCTTTATTTGACCCTCTGTGTCACTTGGATTTCTAAATTTTAGATTTCAACTAGCAAATTATAGTTTGATGAAATAGAAACTATTATGTATAATAAGCTTCCTATTTTTACAAATTTACTTGTCTATCTAATAGGTCATAAGTGTCAACTTTTACTAATTCATACTATTACATAATGTATCTTTATCATACTAACTAAAGTTTTCAAAGCAACGTACAAAACCATGCAACCAATTGATATAGATTTATCAATTACTTGACCATTGAATATCTTTTAATAAAAAAAAATATACCAATAAGTTGGATAAACATTCACCAAGCTAATCAACTAATTTTAGTGGGAAAGGGTCTAATTATTGGAGCTCAAATTTAAAATTTTATAGAATGATAGAATGTGAGTACATATTAGATTGTGGCGTTAGTTCTATAGATTGATGTCACTATGTATTTGCAGTTAATTTTGGTCCATTTATGTTTTTCATTTATTGAAATAATCATTAAGTTTGATCAATTTGTGTTTTGAATCCTTTCTCAAAACTAAGTTTGGAATTTAATAATGATCATCAGAAAATGTAATTTCATTACTTAAGAGTGATCCGGGCTTAATTATTCTAGTTTCATTAGTTCGAACATTTTGAAAGTATGATCCAGGCTTGAGATGAAACTTAAAAACCTATGAGCATTTTCTAATGGTGTTCAAAGGAATTTTAGTACAAGGTATTTTTCCTTTACCTTGTTAACTGTTTGATATTGCGGTTTCTGGGGAGCAATTCTCATTAGGGTTTTTGGTCATTCATATATGTATTGTCTTAGCGTGAATGTAATTGTCTACTCGAGTAAGCATTTTATGGGATTAAAAATGACTTCTTTTTCCCATAGAATAGTTTAATCTCAGACACATCCTAATTGATTTATGTAACTTCTTATGTCTAACTATTTTCAAATGAATTTATTATGTCTAACTATTTTCATTCACCAAGTGTTTTAGTAGCCGCATATTAAATATTATTTGTCTATTTCAACTACTCCTCACAATTTAGATTGATTGTATTGATTAATACTATCTCAAAATATTGTGTAATATCTTACTCATTTCATTTGACTCATTTATAGAGTAGATTGGTAGCAAGACTGTTGTCTAGATAAGAAGCCATGCCCTGAATTTCTCTTGTAAAGCCTAATATAGGGTCACGTGCCCCCAAAATGCAACCATTCCTGGAACATAGACATTCCCAAGATGTGGGTACATTATTCCTAAGCTCTCATGGCACTACTCGTCAGTCGCCCAATCAGTGTTAGGATGTGGGGACATCCTGATGTCCCTATAGCATCAATGGGGATGCTCTTGCATCCCTCGAACGTTCAGGGGACGTCATAGTATCCCTCAACGGTGACTATTTTTTGCAATCAGTTTTTTTTAAAATAATATCTTTTTGGGTTCTATTCAAACCCTAAGTGGATGTGGGGCCTATCTAAGGCCTTCAAAGCCTACAAAAAACCTTCAAAGCTTCATTTTGACTAAGATTTTCATTTCTAATTGTTTTCTACAACAAGAAGAATAGTGAAGAGATGAGAAAAGAGTGATTGGATGAGTGAAATGAGTGATTACAAGTAAAAGAGGAGTGACAAGAAGCAAGAATAAGAAGAGGAGGAAGATTTTTCACCTTGTTGAAGAGATTTTTCTAGCTCACAAGCTAGGGTTTTTAACTATTTTTTATTTTATGTTAAATCCATTTGTAGTTATAATTATAATTCTTTTTGTTCAATGCTATTTCAAATTTCAATGTTATTTCATTTTTTGTTATTTAATTTTCTAAATTAGACGTTATGTTGAATCTTGAGGGAAAAATGAAGAATCATTTTGATTCTCCATTTTGTCCTCAAGAGTCAAGATTGGAAAAATTAATTTAGATTTTGTTTTATAATTTGAAATTTGTTAAAAAAATCTAAAATATAGAGTTCTAATTTAGGCTAAAACTATGTGCTTATTGAATTTTTTTTGTTTTGTGAAATGCAGTATCAAAATTGGCTCCCATAGTCATGAGATGAGTGAGCATGAGATGGAAATTAATTCTCATGGTGCAAGTCAATCAAAATATGAATACGAGTGCATGAGGATGAGGGAAATGAGCATGGGCCAAATCCACAAGGCCAAATTAGTTCCATGGCTAGTGCACTAGTTGCTACTGATTTCCCCTCTAAGCTTTTGGTAGAGTGGACTAGGGGTCCTTATGATCCCAAATCTCCTCTTAGATAGTCTTTGCAACAAGAATTATAGCTCCAATTTTTGAAGGAGCCTAAATATATGCATTACATAATTGAGTTCAACAAGCTTTGGGATGCTCTAAATGACATTTTAGTTGGAATGCCTACTACCTTGTCTGGTAGGAAAAATATTCAGACTATTCAGTAGATGAAATAGCTAAAAATACAAGGGCAACCACATAATTTTACTCGTACATTACTTTAGAGAGCAAGAAAAATGTCATATCTAGCCTTAAGACCTTTATTCACTCATAGTATTGTGGTTGAATCACAACAGGGAAAGGGGAAATGTAAGATGCAAAGTAACCCCATTGCTAATTTGTTCAATGTGCACTTGAAGGAACATATAGATGATGCCATTGGGAAGTTCTTTGCCAATGACATCTAATTTTATGTAGCTCAATCTACTTACTATAAAGAGTCCTTATGATCTTGGATGAAAACTATGCCAAGATTAGTACATTGATGGAGATGATGAGGGCATGTTTGAAGGATTCTAAATGCATCATAATTATGAATGGGTGGACATATACATTAGTCATCATCCAATCATCAATGTCATAATTGCATGCATAGAGGGCCCATTCTTTCTTAGGGAAGTTGATTGTTTAGGGCATTGAAAAGATGCTAATTTTTAGTTTGACATCCTTTGGATAGGTATTGAGGAGGTTGGGCCACAAAATGTGGTCCAAGTATTGACAGATGAAACACATGTGTACAGAGCTGTAGGGAAGCTTGTTGAGGCAACATACAAACATATTTCCAAGTGGACTCCATATTGTGTAAATGCTATGAATAATGCACTCGAGGACATGGAGAAGATTGACTTGATTAGAGGAGTGGACAACGATGTGAAAGATGTGAAAATGTTTATATCCAACCACCACACTTCACATGCACTCTTTAGGAGCTTTGTGCAGGGAGTTTGAGCTTTGTACAGGGGAGTTCTTGAAACCAGTTGAGATCAGAAATTTCATTCTCTTAGAGAGAATGCTTGAGTTTGCAAGAGCCACTACAAACTTAATGGTTATGATGCAAGATTGGAATTGGTGGGATGAGGCCAGGATAGATTAGGGGAGGAGGGTGAAGGAGATAGTGAAGAGTGATGCATTTTGTCCAGTAATGAAAAATATACAGTCTCTCTCATTGCTCTAAATTTCTAGGTCATTAGATATGGATATGAGGACGCACCTAGTCTTGGAGAGCTGTATGAGTGCATGAATTCTATGCTTGAATAGATGAAGGAATTTGTAAAAGAGAAGGGCCCCATTTTAGCAATCTATAATGATCACATTCAATCTATTATTCAACATAGATGGGATAGCCTAAATTCTCCCTTGCACATGGTAGCTAATGCATTGAATCTAAAGTAGTACATGCCTAGGCCTGGTAGAGTTACATTGATTCAAGATGATGAGTTGTAGGAAGGGTTTTTTAGGTGCATTGATAACATGTATGATGTTGAAACTACCTACAATATTTGTATTGAGTGGATTAGATTTTTTACTTTGAGGGGTTATAAGTTTGCAGTAAAGGTGGATATCAAAATAATAGCATGGGAGGACCCAATTTTTTGGTAGAACTATCATGGACAGAAATCAACATGACTACCAAACTATCCATTTATTTTCTATCTCAAGTTTCTAATTCTTTAGCTTTAGAGAGGAACTAGTCTACTTATAGTTTCATCCACTCACTTAATCTAAGGAATAAACTTACCTCTAGGAGAGTAGATAAGCTAATGGATATACACTCAGGCCAGGAATAGAGAAAAGATCAAAAAGAAAGAAGGAATATAACTTTGTTTAGGAGACTTCGATTCATAGTTGAGGATCGAGCATCTAAACCCACGAAAAACCTTCTTAGATTTGAGCCTCCATTTTGATCTATACTGTTCTAGAGCATGCCTAGGAATGAACCAAATTCTAACACTTTAATTATTCAAATGGGTAGTGCCATGCTCACTTCTACATTCAAACTCGGGGGGCATACAATCCTCAACCAAAACTATAGATAGAATTGTGCTTTAGTATAGTTTGTTCATGTAAGCACCTAAATGAATTGAGTCAAAGAAATCAAGGATGGTTCATCAGTGGCTTAATGTGTAGTTTATATTGTGCCCCTGTCATCCCTGAATTAAGGCCCTTTTTCCAAACATCCTAAAAACTCATCCCCCCATTTTGTCATTTTGCCATCCCCAACGATAGTGTAACTATGATATTTTATGAGGATATCTTTATGCTTTAATCTAGAGATTTATATCACCTCACAAAGTGGTTTAGGTTTGAAATTCAATAAGGATTAGGGTTGGAGTTAAGAATGAAGTTATCATTTAAGTATATTGGCCTTTTCTTATTAGTACTTGCCGATATGCTAAGCAAGTACTATTGCATCCGTTTTTGAGTTTTTAGTGTTAACTAGTGATTAAATAAAACTGTTTAGACCAATTATAATTTTTTAGATTTTGTATTTTGTAATAAATTTCATATTTTGTAAAGTTAGATGCAATATTTTTAACTTTATAATTTATCAAAATCATTTTTCTATCATTTGATTGGCTAAATCATTTGAAGTCTTATTAGAGGAGTGAACCAATTAAAATTTACCACGTTTGTTATTTATTGTACACTTTATATTTAATATAATGAAAATGCATTGCTCCTTCCATATTGCATAGTTTTCAGCTTGGAAACAATTTTTGTTTCTATCTTTAATTAGGATTTTCATTAATCTTTTTCTTTTTTATATTAATTGTATATTAAAAATTTTAAATTTTAAATTATATTACATGAGTTTATTTTAGTATATAACTCACTTTTTCTAATGTAAATAGAAATATTGTAAATATATGATATAATATAATATATATTTATTCTCATTTATATATATTTTTAAAATATTTTAAAATTTATTATATGTAAATTATGCATTAATAAATATTTAGGTAAACAAATGTGTGATATATTTTCCCTTACAAAATATTATAATTTAAATTAAACATAGTAAATAAATATTTTATTTTATAATTAATTAGAAATGTTAATAAAAATAATATATATTTCTATTATATAATCTTCTAAGATAAATTATTATATATTATTATAATGTAGATTATAATATAAATTAAAATAATAATATTATATTTATAGTTATTATACATTCTAAATATATTATATTATAATTATAATTTATGTATAATATAATAATACAATATATTACAGTCTTTCATAATAAAAATATGATTTGATTTCTATTAAATTCTAATGTTTAAATAATCATATGTACCTTTTTAGCATGACCTGACTATTAACCATGGATTAGGGGCAGCTAAAAATTGACATGTTTAATTAGAGCTTAATCCTAGCAACCCTCAGATATAATGCTCTTTCCTAATCTAGCTAGGCAATCCTAACCCCTAGCCTAATAATTTATCTTTCCCCATATTTGTGGTAGCCATAGCCAATAGCTAGGACTCATCGACTATGATTCTTTTCTTTTGACCTTTTTAGAAGGATATGGTATTAAATAGGCATTTACTCAATAAAGCCATGTTGAATTACATATTTGGATAACTCAGGACATAGAACAGTTTCTGCCCTTTGAACCTTTCTGAACACATCAGAGACCAGCTTTCAGTTACCCTCCTATTTTTTATCTTTTAGGACTGTATCTAGACTTGGGACAGATAGAGCTAGATTGAGTATTGTAGTCAGTCTACTGGTAGAATTTTTTTTAGTTAGTATTTATGTTTGACTTTAGAATAGGTTACCTTTGGATGGTCTCGATATCTAGAAACCTGGTCTAGCTCCTTGGCTTATGGAACCCACCTTCCTTTGTTTTGAGGTTTTCTAGCACATAGCAATATGGGGTTCTAAAGAAATCTCGTTAAGCAATAATTAGTCTATTTCTCTTGCATGATGTAACTCATTATAGTCTACAAACAAAGAGGAAATCCTATAACATTATAGTAGCAAGCAACTATCACGATATAGCAACCAAGAGGTTAAATTTGTTTAGACAAGTCTATTTGGATTAAGGAATACTATTAGTATTTAAAAATTAAGATTTCATTATTTGGGTGTATAAAGGCTAAAGGACCCTATTAAGCCAAACTCACTCTCTATATTATTGAGCACTTATTGTTATTGTTAGGATTTGAATAAATCCAAAATTCATAAACTAATAAGAATGATTTCCTAACCATATGGATAAGCTTTTGTTAAGATCTTGCACATAGTATTTATGTGGAGTGGTTTTTGTTGACAGGACTGAGGCACAGAAATCAGCAGTGTCAAGAATCTCACACCAATATTCCAAAGATATATCAATCCAATAGGCTACTTATCAGAAATTGAATATCAGAATTCTCAAACTCAAAAATAAAAGGTTGCTTACAACAATCATTGTAAATGAGGGTATGCCTTCATATTATTGTTTGTATTATTATTTCTGGACCTCGGTCCTGGGCTAGACTGGAGGTTTTCTTCTCCATTCTTTCCTACCAGTGCCCACACAGAGTGGAATTATGTACTAAAATTTTATCAATAAAATTCTTTGCCTTAGGCCTTTTACCGATCAAATATATATATATATATATATATATATACATATATATATGTATATATATATATATATATACATATATATATATATATATATACATATATATATATATATATGTATATATATATATATATATATGTATATATATATATATATGTATATATATATATATGTATATATATATATATATGTATATATATATATATATGTATATATATATATATATATATATGTATATATATATATATGTATATATATATATATATATGTATATATATATATATATATATATATATATATATATATATATATATATATATATATATATATATATATATATATATAATACAATATTATATATACAATAATATTAATCATATGTAATAAAAAAATATATATCAATAAAATAAAATTAGCACTATAGTTATATTTACAAATAAAATTAAAATTAAGATTTAAATTAATTATAATTTGCAATCAATAATTGTTTATATAATTATAATTTTAAAAATTATTTATTACTACAATTATCATTATATAAAAAAATAAAAAAAGTATGTAATTAATTAAAATACCTTATATATTATAATAAATTTCTTAAAATTAAGATTAAATTTATATTAAAAATTAAAATTAAAATTAATTACTAAAGGCAAGTAATTGGCCACTATGTGGCACTTGTTAAATGTCTAAAAAGTTTTTACTATTGCAGTCATTCATTATCTATAACTTAGTCTACTTTTGTGTTTGTAATTCTTTTTACAAGGTGGTTTAGGTTTGAAATTGAATTAAGATTAGGGTTGGAATTAAGAATGGATTTAACAATTCAAATTGGGTTGAGTTAGAGTAGGGTCAATAAGGATTATGTTTTGAGTTGGGTAATACTAAGATTTTGATTCAAATTAAATAAAATAACTAAAACAATTTAAACATGTCAAAAAGATATATCTTCACCTCTTGTACACATATTTCTTAAATAAGAGAATAAGAGTTTTGCAAGATGGATCATGTGCTTTTTTATACTAATACATTTCAAACACACAAATTGTTCTCTAACTATAAAAGAACCTATATTATAAAATATTTTATACATGTATTCATTATTAATAGTATCTTGTGGTCTAAAATCATTTAGGTCGTCGGTCAAGACAACCTAAAAGAACAATAATGCTTCAACCAAAGCCAAATAATTGTTTGTGGCCTCTTTGAGATAGCACTAGTTAAGAATCTGGCACGCCTCTTTGTAAAACTCTATTGAAATGGAAACATCTACATTTAAAAAGTAGTAATGCCTGTTTAATTTAGCACAAAATGGAAGAGTTGCCCAGTCAATCACTGGAATTTGAATACAAATGGTTTACCAAAAAACTTTGAAGGAAAAGAATTTCTACTACATTTTTTCATCCCCAATACGCCAAAGCACTTTGAATGCGTCGCTATAAATTGCTAGATCAGGAGTAAACGGATGAATCAAAAACATCATGACAATGTTATGAAATATTTATAATATAAAAATTTGTTGTGTCGTTGTGAAGATATACAAATTTATAAATATATGTTTATGGTTTTCATTGTATCAAATTTTTTTAGTATCAACATTTTGGATTGCACTCAGTGATCCATCATCAGGATGAAGGAGAGTGCAAGAGATGAAAAATGTAAGCCATTCCATATACACTTTTCTTCATCCTGATGATGGATCACTTAAACGTTGATGCTAAAAACCTTTGACACAATCAAAACTAGAAGCATACATTTACAAATTTGTATATCTTCACAATGACACAGTAAACTTTTATATTATAAATATTTCATAACACCGTCATGATGTTTTTGATTCATCTGTTTACTCATGATCTAGCAATTTATAGGAGGAGCCATACCGTGCATTCTAATCGATTGTGGAAATCTGATTACATTAATTGATATATAAACTACCACTCTTTTTAAATTAAAATAAAATTTATATAGAAGATTTGGAGACATATCAAATTTAAATTTTCTTAGCATACATAAAAATAATATAAAAGTAGTATCTATAGTAAAAGAAAAGTTTTCATGTCTTATAACTATTGTTTAGCTTTTGAATATTAATAATACATATGTGTGAGATTTGTTATTAAATACAACCACCTCAAAAATTATCAATACTTATATACAAATGTTCGAATCTAAATCATTCTATCGACTGTGTAAATCAAAATGTATAATAATATATGATTAATTTCTTAGCATTTTAGAAAAATCTTAACTTTTAAAAAAATAATATATTTAAAGATATTTTAATGAAAAGATTTTAGAAATTTAATAGTAGATTTGATTAACGATATATCATTTAATGGACTTTAAATTGTTTAAATATATGAAATTCAATTAAAAGTTATGGCAAGTCTTCTAATTATTTATTTAAGAATTGATAGGTTTTCCTGCACATTTCTTATCATAACTTTTAAACTATAATTCAAAATTGCAATTTTTATTTTTATGAGGCATTAAACAACCACTCTTGAATTAGGTTTCTTCCAAATGTCAATTGGATTTCTAAATTGCAGATTTCAGCTAGTAAATTATAGTTGGATGAAATGCACTCACCCTAAACTATTGTATATAATAAGCTTTGTGTTTATTAGAATTACTTGTCTATCTATTATATCATAAGGGTCAACTTTTACTAATTCACACTATTAGATAAGATATCTTTATGTTGCTAACTAAAGACTTGAAAGCAACATACAAAACCCTACAACCAAATAATGTAGATTTATCAATTACTTGACCATTGAATATCTTTGTGATGCAGGGGCATTCTTGGGTCCTCGGTGAATCTGCATGGTGGTGTGTTACTTGGCCGGTATTACTTGGTTGTAGCTTTAACTGATGGTTTCGGTTATTGAAGGAAGCTTGGTCGCTGAAGGAACTCAGTGAAGCTTCTAGTGCTCAGTGATGCCTGTGTTGTTTGGTGTTGCTTGGCTTGGTCAGTTGTTTCATTGGTGCTCAGTTGTTTCTCTAGCGCTCGGTAGTTCTGGTTTACCGACTGGAGTTCTTGCTGGTTTGGTTGGCCGACTTGGTGCATTTATTGTTGGTAGCTTTCGTTGCATTCTCCTATGTAGATCTTGAGGCCGACATGGAGAATTTAATAATTGTAAGGCTATTTGAGAGCTGACTTGTATTGCATTTAATATTTATTTATAGGAGTTAATTATGTCATCCAGCTGACTTGTGGCTGAAGATTAGTATTTAAGGAAGGTTTGGGTAGTTGTTTAGGAGAGCAGATTTGGGGAATTAGATAAGTGAAGTTGTGGAAAAGATCTTGGATCCTGGGATATCTAACAGATGAAATTGATTTCTGATAGTTGTAATAGCAAAGCTAGTGGTTTGCATGCTTGGAGACAAGGAGATTTCTTGGTGGCTTGCAAGCACAAGTTCAGATCTGTCTTAGGGTTTCCATTAGTTGTTGATTTGTCTCAGAACTGGACTAGCTGATGTTGGATTGGATCTTGTCGATCTTGCAGAATTACTATTGTTTGTAATTGGCCCTAACCTGGAAGGCCTTACAGTCGGGCATGTTAATGGAAAATCTGATATTGAGCATATCTTATTGTGTTATTCTGTTGTGTTCTTGATTGGCTGCAAGGTTGGATTGTCCTTAATTGGATCCACCATCCTTGACTGCGTCACTTTGAATATAAAAGATACTAGTAAGTTGTTTACCAAGCTACTCAACTAATTTTAGTGGGAAGGGTGTGATTATTGCAGCTCAAATTTAAGATTTTATAGAATGATAGAATGTGAGTGCATATTAGATTGTGGGATTAGTTCTATAGATTGATGTCACTATGTATTTGCAGTTAATTTTGGCCTATTTATTTCTTTAATTTATTGAAATAATCATTAAGTTTGATCAATTTGTGTTTTGAATCCTTTCTCAAAATTGTGCTCTAAATTTAATAATGACCATAAGAAAATATAATTTCATTGTTTAAGGGTGATCCTGGCTTGATTCTTCTAGTTTCATTAGTTCGAACACTTAAAGTATGATCCAAACTTGATATGAAACTTAAAAACCTATGAGCATTTTCTAATGGTGTTCAAAGGAAGTTTAGTAGAAGGCATTTTTCCTTTACCTTGTTAACTGTTTGGTATTGTAGTTTCTGGGGAACAATTCTTGTTAGGGTTTTAGGGTCATTCATATAAGTATTGTTTTAGCATGAATGTAATTGTCTAATTGAGTAAGCATTATATGGGATTAAATGACTTCTCTTTTTTCCCATTTAATCTCAGGCACATCCTAATTAACTTTTGTAACTTCTTATGTCTAATTATTTTCAAATTAATTTCTTATGCCTAACTATTTTCATTCACCAAGTATTTTAGTAGTCATATATTAATATTCTACGTCTATTTCACCTACCCCTCACAATTGAGATTGATTGTATTGATTATACAATCTCAAAATATTGTGTAATGTCTTACTCATTTCATTTGACTCATTTATAGAGAAGACTAGTAGCAAGACTGTTATCTAGATATGAAGCCATGCACTAAGTTTTTTTGTAAGGTCCCTTACATGGGAGGAGTTATAGTTTGCAAGAGTTAAATTTAGAGTTCTAAAAATAGAATGAAGTTGTTAACTACTGAACTCTATATGAACATGCACTTATATATTCTAATTTTACTTGGCATTCAATATGTCAAAGACCTCTATGTAATTCATTATTCATTTTTGATCTATATGATCAATTTATCCTTGATCTTGTGATCAAGAAGTTATGGTATTCAAATTTGAATGACTATAAAATTTAATTTGTTGTATGCAACAATTTTTTTATATCTTATAAAATGAGTTGTAGTTTAGACTATAGTTGATCTTATGCATGTGGGAAAATTATAATGCGAATAATTTTTTTTAAAGTAAAAAGTGAAAAGTATATATTTCAGCCATGGTTTTCCTTTACAAGCTCAAAAGTCTAGATACTATCCTATATTTGGAAACATCTAATATTTCCTATGACCAAATGAGAATGGCTAAATGGTATTTAGGCAATGGGAGAAAAATTAAGTTCTGGGATGACTGCTAGCTCAAAGATTTTCCTCTAAGATCCGTTACTACGTTCCAACCTTTTATTAACTCCTATATTCAAAGATTTGGTACTAGGGTCAGGGACTACTGGAGTAATAGATCGTGGATTGATATTTATTTAGTTGATGAGGCCCTTAAGCCTTTGTTGTTGGATTTGAAGATTTGGAAGGTTGACTCGTCCAAAGATGATGAGCTGATTTGGGGAATCCTTCCTTCTAGGGTGTTTACTATGGCTTCGACCTCTGATATTTTATTGAAGCAGTCGGATCCTCCTCCTTTTTGGGCCCAGGTTTGGAACAAAAGATTAATTCCTAAAATTAACATTTTCTTTTGGCTGGTTTTGCAGAACAAGATTCTTACCATTGACAATCTCCAAAAGTGTGGTATGGTTTTGACCAACAAATGCTTTCTGTGTAAGAAGGCGTAAGAATCAGTCTTCCATATGGCCATCAATTGTAGATATTCTTGGGAAGTTTGGTGTCTTACCTTACAGTGTTGGCAGATAAATTAGTTTTTTCCTAACAACTTGGAGAGCTTCTACACTCAATAGAATAATGTGGAGGTCCCCATGGATAAGTAGTTGTGGAATCTTATTGCTCCTCATGTTATTTGGAGATTGTGGAGAGAACGTAATGATAGAGTTTTCAAAAATATAGATCTCCCACCGGTGGTGATTATTGAAAAAATTAAGAGAAGTCTCAGGGAGAAGTACAACTCATCAAATGGCTTGAAGCTGGACTTTACTGCTGGTGATTACAGTGCTGGTTCCAAAAATAAAACTTCTACCCAAAGGGTGAATACCATTTGGCTTTCTCCCCCTCCAGGATGGATCAAAATCAATTTTGATGGTGCTACGAAGGGTAACCCGGGTCCAGCAGGTTGTGGTGGTATCATAAGAGATGACATGGCAAATTGCCTTGTTGTTGTGGCACTTCCCATTGGGGTGCAAACCAATCATGTTGCAGAGGCCATGGCTCTTCTCCAAACCCTTAAAATTATCAAAAAAGACATGGCTCCAAACATGTGCATCAAAGGCAATTCAATGAATATCTTAAAGTGCATCAAAAATATCACTAAACCATCATGGTCTATTAAGGCGATTATTAAGGAGGCCCGAACTATCATTAACTCCTTTAAGCATGTCATCATTTCACATGTTTTTTGGGAAGCGAACGACACTGCTAATGAGTTGGCCAACTTTGCGGTTAAGGAAAAGGACATTGTGATCTGGCATGAAGGTAGCAATCTCACCATAGATATGAAAGCCAAGTTGGATTTTGACAAAATACATAGTAAAAGAGTGGATTGGGAGGATCTCAATAAATTATGATGATAAGACACTTTATTGCTAAAAAGGTTAATATAATTATGGAAAGCCTTGCCTTTCCTGAGGTTACTAATTGTAGACACGAGTTTACTTGAGTATATTTTAAAACTGACCTTTTTGCCTATATTTGGCTATTCTCTGCTACTATTGTTGAAATTTCTTTTTTGGATATCATGGGTGGCGGGCTTAATCGTAGGGAGCCGAAGGACTATGAAATGGAAAAACATGTCGGAGGTATGGGAAAAACTCAGAAAGGGAGGCCTTACTACGTATATGGAGCATTTTCATGGGTTTAAAGATGGAGCTACGAAGGTGTTTTTTGATTCTTGGAAAGATGGGACGGTGACCATTGCTAGCCTTACTATGAATATTATAGAAGAACTAATTGCTGAGGTTTCCAAGATAAGCCTCAAGGGCATTAAATTTTATAGGGATAAGAGAGTCTCGTAAAAGGCTATCCAGCATTTCCCCAAAAGGAAAGCTGAGGTGCAGACTTTGGTGAAAGATTCCAGCTACTGCTATGACATTGATGTCTTCAAGGAAATTTGGGCATCGTTCATGATGGCGATCATGGAGTACATTACCTTGGATGGCAGGTATAAATGTGCCTACTCATACCATTTTTTGTTTCTTTGTCACTTTCCTCACAAAATTAGGGTGTCTCTGTCATTTTTTCTCCTTCAGTCTCTCTGCCTCAACATTACTGATCATAGGAGGAAAGAGAAAAAGTCCATCTTGCATAGGGGCTTATTCTCCTTATTGTGGAACATATCAAGCAGAAGGCCATTTCCAGCCCTATCATTGCCTCGTCTAAAGCCTCTGGCTCAAAAAAGAAATGGATAAGGGAAACGATGTGTAAAGAGGAGATTTCTTTTGGTAAAAAATTAAAATCTGATAAGAATGTTGGTATGGATACAGACTCTATTGCTGAAAGTGTTGAGGGTTATGTTAATTCAGCTAATTTGACCAAGGAAGATAGTGAAGTCTCACTGTCGGTGTCGAATATTGTCGCAGGGGATAATGAGAACAAGGAAGTGGAGGTTGTTGATACTATGGAGGTAGGGAACATCCCTATGGTTGAGGATAATAAGGAGGATGATAAGAAAGAGGAGGATGAGGGAGGCCAACCGGTCCCCATTTTGGTAGATTATGATAGTTCGAAGGATCATGATGTGCCCAATTCCCCTAAACTGGAAGTTATCATGGAGGTCCATTCGGATTTGTAAAAGGATTCCCCTATTGTGGAGAAGGACTCCCCTACTGCAGAGAGATAAGTTCACTTCTACCTCTCGGAACATTCCTTTTGTTAAAACTGTCGATCTACAAGAAAGGAATGTTCAACTTCTCAAATAGGATATGGACGAAAGAATAGACCCTCCTTTTGGGGTCCTCTAGACTGTGAAGGCGATGTCTATGTACTCATTTCATTTGTTGAAATGGGTTTTCCAGGAAATAAAGAATCTTAATTTAAAATGTTGTTCTATCTCTGCTAAGGTTGATTCCAAGTTGCAAGAGATTTTGGAGACTGGTCTAAATACTTTGGATGGCAATAAGGACAATGACATGGATAAGAAGATGCAGGATTTTCAAGTTAGAATTGATAATCTGGAGAATGCGGTGAAGAAGCATATGTAGGATAACAACATGTTCATGGGCTCGGCCATGGAATGTTTTATGTCCATCAGAGTGGAGCTAGATGCTAGCTCCCCCAGCAAGAAACCTAAGGAGGACAATGAGGATGTGGGTGATGAGGGTCCTGGCAAATGAACTCAGTCTGCCAAAAGAAAAAAGATTTAGGATAGGATGCTTGAGCTGTCGGACTTCAATGCTGCCATTAAGAAGATCTCATAGGCTAAGAAGGAAGCAGACGAAACTCGCAAGGTGTTTGCATAGTTTGTTTTGCATCCAAGGGTTGTTCTATTTTTAGGTTTTCTCGGTTGCTGGTGGTTGTTCTGGTGTCTGGTTTTTTTGGCTTTTTTGCTGGCTTTGGTTCTGATGGACTGGTTCCTAGTCCTGCTTCTTTTCAGTATGTTTAACGTTGTAATCTTTTGATCTCAACTTGTATGGGGTTTCGGGTCCCCTTTAAAACCTATTTTTTCCTACAATAAAAAACTTAAGCCGCCACCATGGCTCTTTGGGAATCAGTTGCAGTGGACCTTGCAGATGGTTTTTACCTTTGCAGTTTTACTATGTTACTCATCATGGAACAAGGATTTGTTTTGAGGTTTTGTTTGTTGAATTTCATGGTGTTTTTTTGGTCACATCTATAGGTGTTTTTTATTTCTTCACTTCATTAGGTGCTTCACTTTGACCTATTTTAGTTTGAAGAATATCAAGTCTAAAATGGCAAAATCCATGATGAAAAGTGATTTTAGTTGGTTCAATTAAATTTATCTGTTATGGATTTAGTTACAATAGCATGTGAATTTTTTTGTTTTGTATTGCTCAAAAGTTATGTCAATCTAAAGTTAGTTTGAAGATGAAATGTTGAATGAGTGTGTTGGTTTTACATTTGATTTACCATTATGGGAAATGTGAAATGACACCTATGGTAAATTGAAAAGGATTTGGTTTTGATTTCAGAAACAACGTTGAAAGATTTAGCAAAAAGAATTGCAAAAATATTTTGAAAGATTTGTAAATTATTATTTTTTGCAAATATTGTTATTGTTTATAAACCCTAAACTGAGGGTTTGAATTTTTGTGATGTAAGACAAACATTTTTTGAAAAGAAAATCACAAGGTTTATTATTTTATAAACCCTAACTAGGGTTTCAATACCCTATCTCAAGGGTTATCTTGGAAGATATTAGTTATTCTGACAATTTAAAGTAAAAAATGTAGATTTTTTTTGTAACAGATAGTTACTTTTTTGTTAGTTGTATCAATTATCTATTTAATATGTAAATACATACATAACTATTTTTTGTAACAGAAAATAGGTATGCATGGAAATACATAGGTGGTACGGTGAAGGGGTTATCTGGTGATTGTATTTGAGATGTCAGTTTGAAGTTGAAAATATTGCAAATCATTCTTCTAATTCTCATCAGCTAATAATTGTATGATTGCAAGTCTTAAAGTAATTATAAATTATTAGCAACTGTGATAAATATTTTGAACTATTGAGGAAGGGGTTGGTGCTCCTTGCATTTGGTGCTGCTAAACACATAAATTGATATATAGGGGTTGGTGCTTGATCCTTGTAGTTGGTTTAGATAAATAGATATTGTAACAGAGTTGGTGCTCTTTGTATTAATAAAATGATTATAGATTTGGAGTGGTTTTTCTACCCAGGAGGGTTTTCCACTTAGAAAGTAATTGTGTCATGTAATTTTTTTATCTTGTCTCATCTGTGTCATCAGTTATTATTGCATTTTATTGTGACTTGTAGTTTTACATAGTGATGAAGGGTGCTCCCCTTAATACTAAAAACACATAACAGAAATAGAGAAACAACAACAACAATATGCAAGAACGGAAAATTGGCTTCTTATTATCTCCACAAATGTGGAATTACAAACTTTTAGAATTACAATATGCAAAGCCACATGGGCATTCCCTTACAATATTTTGTAGGACAAAGCCTCAAATCAATACCCAGATCTACTACCCAGAAATGCCCTAGACAACACTACGGGCCTTCTTTATATAGGCATTTCCCACCACCCAAGAAGTTTCCAGAAATTTAGCCCTAAGGGCCGACCAAACTTACAATTATTTTATTTTTCAATTTATTACATCAAAGTCAGCTCAAAATAACTTTTGAAACCCGAACATAAATTTTGAAGGAAAAATTATTTTCTGCCATTTCAGGTGGCCCGACTTCCAGAGACCATAAGTCATCACCAGTTGACCCGATTGACTATTATAACCCCATTTTAGAAATGCCACGAAGTGCTCTACAGGCTTGACTTGCACATGTGCCCGTCACCCAAATTTTTGACCTCATCCGGGGCCTCTAAAGCCTTCAAAACTGAGTTCAAAGTTTTTGTACCCTGCTGCCAATACCGAAAATCTTCAATATCTTCAAAACTAGACCTGATCTAGCCATGAAACTTTGTTGGCAGGCTAATGTGACTGAGATGAACCTCCACATGTAAAATCAGAACATTCTGAGATCGTAAGACCAACTTACTAAAAATAGCAAGTTTCCATAAATAGCAGCTCTGCACAAGATAGCCCTTATTGAATACAAAAATAGAAATATTTTTGGGTGATGCAAGATTGCTCTTACACCCAGGATGCTCCTGCATCACATAGAAAAAACTTATTTCATCTCATTCTATAGCTCTAATGCTCTGATACTTATATCTTTATGATCTTTCAGCTCAGTGGTTCATGTTGCATTTGTTTGGTTTGCATCAGCACACCATATTGAAAGCATTCTAATGTTATTCATTTCAAATTGAATAAACATATCCATGCTTCATAATAATCTTTTTGTGATCACCGTCTAAGCTATTCAACTCTTGAATATTCCTTGTGTATGTTGTTTTCAATAAAGGTTGCTATCAAAAATTTTAAGTGTCGCACTTTTTAAAAAAAAATTCTATTCACTCTGATTCACCCCCCCCCCCCCCCCCCCTCTTAGAGTTAATCCACTTCCAACAAAAAGAAGGGGAAGAAGAAGAGGTAGAAAAAGGAGCAGAAGAAAAATTTAAAAAAGTAGTAGATGGAGAAGAAGAGGAAGAAGTAGAAGGAGAAGAAGAAGAAGAAGAGAGAGAAGAAGGGGAAGGATAAGGAGAATGAGAAGAAAAAGGAGAATGAGAAGAATGAGGAGTAAAATAAGAAGGGGAAGGAGAAGAAGGAGGAGGAAAAGAAGGACAATGTAATTATTTTGCATAATGGAAAAGAAAATATGTAATTATTTCATTGGGTGTCTCCTTACGCAAGAAAATTAGTACTGCAATTTTTTTCATGTTAGCTCCAATATGTCATTGCTACATATATATTTTACTAAATCGGTATTTAACCATTGCACCTCGTTAAAGTGCACGTGCTAGTTACTAGCATAGAAAGTTTGCAACAATATTCATAATGAATAACTAAATGACTTGGACCTACCAAACCCAACGAAGAATAATTGATATTTAAAACTCTTAAAATTTATTAAATTCTAATGTAAGGGGAGAAAACGCACAAGAAGCCGAGTTAAACAATTATGATGCATAAAACATTTTTATAGAATGTGAATTTAGATTGTCATGTTAGTTTTATAGGTTGATATTTCTATGTACTTGTAGTTTGTTTTGGTCTGTACTGTAAATATCTTATACATGTCTATTCATTTATAAAAGAACCCATATTATAAAATATTTTATACATTTATAAAATCTTTTTGACTCTCGTTGGTCAAGATTACTTGAACTCGGTAATATCTCAACTAGTGCCAAATAATTGCTCGTGGCCTATTTGAGATGGCACTAGTTTAAAATCTAGAACTAATATTTATTAGTTTAAGAGATTTTATAAATGATGGTGTCACTAATTGATTGTAACCATGGGTTAAAATTCTACTATGAATATTATGAGCTGTTGAAACTGGGTTTCATGTTTTTGTCGGGAATCATTTGTGGCCCTATAATAATATCTGAAAGCACAGACAAGGGCTAGAAGGAGAGTGGCGATTGTGGGTACAAGAGATGCTGTCAAGATCTCCCCTCCAAATATCAACTGATATTCCTTCAAATGTTTGTCATGCTTGTTAAGATTGTGGGGAATTGTGGCCAGGATGACTGCACTTACAAATGCAAGAGCTGCTAACATTATAGATGCAAAACATGTTTATACAGTATACTTGTCATTTAAATCAAATCAAGTTTGTTGCATGCAGATGGAATATACAGATTATGAATGTTAATAAATTTTGAATATGTTATACATCTCTACTTATTTTTTACATTTAATGGCATATTAACAGATAAGATTTGAGTTGGTTCTTATAGCTGCTCCAGCATTATTCTCTTTTGATAAGGGTGGTCCCACAATAGTGTGTCCCACTTTTTGAGACATGCTGATTTTTGTTGAAATAACACATTTTTAATAAAATATGATGATTTAAGCCTTGACAGGTTCCATTTGAAGGAACTAATTATAAATGGTTAGTTGAAAGCCTCTTAGATTAAAAAAACATTGATATAACATTTATACTCCTCATTCATACCTACAATGGAGTCTCCTTTGTACCTATTAAAATGTTGACAAAAAATCACTTTGACTTTATGCTTTGGCAGATCAAATGAATCCATTTGAAAAACCTATCTACGTAGTATGATGCTATTCAGAACAAGCTTTCTAATGAATATAATTTTAATACATATTGAGTTCATTATCACTTTTAAATATTACTTTAACTAAACATAGGGTGTTTGGTCATTCAACAACCTGTCTCTTCAAGACTTCGGGAAAAATAGTAAATTACAAAAAAAAATTATGAAAAATGTACAGGAAAAGATTATTTGTTACATTTCAATTAAAAATAAATAAAATGAATTTCGATATACACAGATCAAGTTAGAGCGATCCAAGTGACCTTAAGTCTAAATTACAGTTACTATCACTTTAGAACTTAATAAACTATGAAATATTGACCCAAAATGAATGAAACCAATTACATCCTTTAGATATTCAAGTTACAAATATAATCTTGAAACAATTACATCATTATTATTTTTTAAAAAAAAATTATGTTGATCCAAGTGACAGTAACTCCTTAAAAACACTTTTTTTTCACACAAACCACTTTTCGAAGGAGAACAGAAAATGAATTTTAAAGAATTTTAATTTATTTTTTTAAATATATTTAGAAACTAGAAAGAAAATTCTAAAAGACTCTAGTTTACATCATCTTCAAATTCCTAATAGTTTTGCGGCAACACGTGTTCAAAAGTGAATTTTTTTCTCAAAATGTTGATCTCTATGTCAAAGTGGGACAAACTATTGTGGGACCACCCATAAATGATATTTCTTGTGATGAATAGTTCTAATTAGTCTTTTACTATAAGTTTTATTTAGAAATCGAAAGCGGTGACAAAAAGAGAAGAGAAGAACCCTAATCATCTGATTTGCCCATCAATAGGATGGATACCAACATAAAAGTTTGACTCTTTGTAATGACCCAAATTTCCTTTAAACAATAAACATGTCACAAGTTGAAATAATATCCATTTATGCCATTAAAGATACGAAAATTTAGCTAAGCTGTCAATATATAATAAGCATTTAAAAGAGTTATAATATACAAATTTAGACCAAAACGTCGATAATTACATTCATTTAAGCAGTATAAATACATCATATAATGAAATTTTGACTTTCCGTCAAAATAAACCATATAAAACAAGAAGATACAATATGAATGATAAACATCATTTCCCAAACCAATAAAGTTACGATATCAAGGCACCACACTGTTAGCAATCCTTGTCTCTTAAGCCTCTAGACAACCAGTCCTCCTGCAAATCCTGAGACAAGAGTGTGGCGTAGGTGCATTTCCAACCCAACCATGGAGAGGTTAGCTCCTCCGAGGCTTACCCTAAAATGGAAAGCGTATCGACCCTACTTGAGGAGAATAGCTTCCCGACACTGATGGATCAGAAGAATATGATGTAGCTATGAATCTAACTACTTAACATTCTTTAGTCTATGTAGAAATCCTAATCACATGGTGGAAGAGAGAAAATTACATAACTAACCAAGCATATTGATGATACATATGCGAAACAAAAACTTTGGCCAAAGTATCTTTACTAAATTAGTTTCACTGACAGGTAGATACAACTAATTTACCCTTCTCTGTTTGTTCCACATTACGCATCAATTCTAAACAAAAGGAAAATAATACTCTCTATTTCCAATTGATTTTTCCTCAAATGCAAAGTTAAATAATAAACAGTGACTTTCTAAAACTGTAAGTAGCTTATTCGTTATAATTATTTAATTCAATTTTCTACCAAATTCAATTCATGATGGATAACAAAACAAAGTAGAGACATATTGAGAATTTCATGAAATTTCTATTTTAATAGCCATGTGCATAAAAGAGAAACACACTAAAAAGAAAGTAATATGTATTTATATAAATAACTAAGTTCAACATACATATATATAAATAACTAAGTTCAACAAAGATTTATACAACAACAATATATGCCTAGTCGTCCTCAACAAATGGGGTGAGAGAGACTCAAACCCTCGACCTTTGGATCACTCAACCAGCTAAGAGACCTATGCTCTAGCCAACTACGCCATCACTAAGATATTTGGTAAAACTTAAACAGTAAACAAGACGGAACTAAAAATCAGCACGTGAGGATAGCAAACTATCAAACATAGTGCCAAGCTTTGAAAGAAAACAGACTTCAATAATGTAAAAGAATGACATAGCACTGGCACCAACATGAGTTAGCACGTATGGAAAAAACATTCAATAAAAGTTTAAATGGTAACAACAATCTGGACCTACAATTCAGCCAGCAAGGGACAGTGATTAAAAACAATTAGAGGGCTAAGAATTTTTTGGACTGACGTTTAATAAAGATTACAAAATCTCAGAATTTTGCACAATGATACAACCATCTCTACGCAAGGGATACCGATCATCCTCAAGCTGAGGGTGGGAAACCAAGCTCAAGTTACCTAATAATTCAAATTCAGTCTCAAACTAGGATTGACCCTACGCTTCTGGTAAGGCATAACGTATAGAGGATTAATAGATCAACCCAAGCATACGACGCAGGAAGCCAAAATATAAGTAACAGTTTTCAAAACTGGGGTCAAGCAAGGTTTAAAGCAATATGTTGCAGTATAAAATAAAGCATTGATTCTAGTTAACATTGCATAGGGTCTGATTTAATAGAAAAAAAACTAAATTTTGGGAAAACTCTATTACCAAAGGTAACCACCATAATTGAAACATATTATACAATGAACCATTCCAAGAAATATTTTTCTTAAATTAAAAACCATATTTTTTTAATCTTTCAAAACAAACACCACCAACCTGACCGCCCCAATTAGTCTCCTTTTCAATTTCTATAAGTGCTCCACCATTTTTCCTCCTTTCTTACTCCATGCGTACAGCTCCCTTCCTCTCCTTTTCACCCGTGCCTCCTCCTTCTTGCTACACTTCCCTCCTTCTCACCTACGCTTCATTTCCTCTCACCTAGCTGTCTACCAAAAGGATTTCATTCCCCTGTGCTTTTTTTTCTCCCCCTCCTTACTTAATGTCATGGAGTTTCTTTATTGACTCTGACTTCCTCAAATTAATCCTTGCACGAGGGAGTTTTTCTCTCATTTTATGCATGACGTCCAGCATGCCTGGACAACACACACTCAATCCCCTACTCAATTTCGATATTTTCTGCTACCATTAAAATCCTCTTCCTACGCCTCAATTTCTTGCCTTTATAACTAGCCCAAAAGAATGCATGTTACATTTAATGATGAAAACCACTACTTATCTCTAAGCTTCCTCCTTGAGTGTAGCAACAAGTTATTTGAATTTAAGAGGATAAGCATGTAATCAAGAGAATTCTAACTTGACTGGTTCAAACTAAGAAATATAGTATCTAAATTTTAACTTAAAAGATCTAATAAAACAAGTATTTAAATAAACTAAATGATTATTTACTTTTCTGTTGAACTTACAATAGGATAAGAGCATAAGAAATATTTCAAAAATTAATACAAGTTCCATTTTACTAATATTATTTCAAAAGAATATTTACTTATAGGTTGCCTTCTTAAGACATAACATTTCAAGCATAAGAAACTATGTGGTGTGTGTATTTTAATCATACTTTTTGTTCACACCCTTACCAAGGAGCTAGGCTCTCCTACCTTGACCACACCCCCATCTTCAATCCTATCAACAAATTGAACACTCAAATTTTTCATCAGTAGGTTAGTACCTGAAATCAATAACCAATTCTACTTGCAGAATATTCATCATGAACATTTGTTAATCAAATCAAATTTAAAAATGATATTTTATAACATATTACCCATTCTTAACATGATAATCATTAATCACATTTAATCTATCATCTTAATGAAATAGAAAATTCATACATATATATATTTATTCATCAAATAAAATATGTTTGGCAAAGCTAATTAATCGACTTAGGTCGTCAACACGCAACCAAGTCAACAAGTCAATAAAAGTTGCTAAATTAACTTAAAAGACGTGAGTCTATAAAATCGGTTATGACATCCTTCCCCTCTAAAAGGAGACATTGTCCCGATGTCTTATGAAAATACAAAAAATGTTCTCACACCATATACTAACTAAAAAACAAGAATTAAATAACATATATAAGTGTATGGAAGTAAATGCGGAAAATTTCTAATCAAATCATCAACATCCTCCCATGTAGAACTATCAACAGAGAATTGGTCCCCTTGAACCTTATACTGCATGATGTCTCTATCATGTAACCTGATGGTATGCTAATCAATGATACTAGATGGGTCCACTAACACCACTCTCGGATCCTGTACCTGTACACCACACCAATCAAAGATATGAGAAGCATTTGGATGATAGTGTTTCAATTAAGATACATGTAATACGTTATGAATACGGGCAAGAGCGGGTGGCAAGGGTGGTCTATATGCAACAGGATTGATAATCTCTAGAACATCAAAAGGCCCAACATATCTAGGTGCGATCTTAGAAGCTTTACCAAATTATCTAGAACTCTTGTGTGGCCTTACATGAAGAATTTTTTTTTCCCCCACCATGAACTGCCTAAAGGTACATTTTTTATCTGCATAACTCTTCTACCTATCAACAGATTCCTTCAACCTTTCATGAATAATAGTCATATGCTCTTCCATCTCCCTTAGCGAATCAGGACCAACAATGATTATATCCTCTACTCTGTCCCAATTGACGGGTGTTCAACACTTCCTCCCATATATTTCTTCAAAAGGAGCCATACCTAGTGAAGAATGCTTTCAATTATTGTAAGTGAAATCAACCAAAGAAAGATACTTTTCCCACTTGTACTACTGATCCATACAATACATTCTCAGTAATTCCTTAAGAACCTAATTTACCCTCTCGGTTTGGCCATCTGTCTAAGGATGATAGGTTGCGCTGAAGTTCAACCTAGTTTCCAAAGAGGCATTTAAGGTTGTCCAAAACCTAGATGTCATCCTTATGTCCCTATCATATATAATGATCTCAAGTACTCCATGAAGTATGAAAATATCCTGAACAAATTTCTTGGCCAAAACCAAGGATCTATCCCTCAAGCTACCTATTATGAAATGTGCAACCTTGGTCAATTTATCAACCACCACTAGGATTACATCATGTTTGCACTTATTCATGGGCAAACCTTGAACAAAGTCCATAGTGATAACTTGTCATTTATATTTTGGTATCTCATGAGGATACAAAAGTCTAGCTGGATGGACATGCTCAGCTTTGACCCTCTGGCATTCTAAACACTCAGCTATAGATGCTACCACATCTCTCTTAAGTCCGGGGCAAAAATACAATGGTCATATCTCAGCAAGCATCTTATTTACCCATCAAAATTTTAGACAAAGGGTTCGATCAAATGAAAGGAGTAACGATGTTCTCAAAAATTGACTTAAGATTTGGATACCATCAACTCCGGATCAAGGAGGAAGATATAGCTAAGATAACTTTGTCTAAAATTTCTTGCAACTGGGTTTTCAACTCAAACATTTCTGTGGTTGTCATTTTGTATGGAGCCTTGGATTGAGGTTCAGTTTCAGGTAACACATCTATAGAAAAATTAAATTATCTCTTAGGATGCAATTCAGGTAGTTCTTATGGAAACACATCTTGGAACTCTTGCAAGATATGATAATCATTTAGACTAGAAGGAGTGTCTAAGTCTTTTGCATAGGCTACATAGATCACACACCCCTTCTTCTAGGCTTTCTTAATTTGCATTGCAGAAATCAGCCTTAGTTCCAAAGGCCTTTGAATACCCCTAACAATTGTAGGCATATCTAACTTATTTAGACATTGAATTGACTTATCCTTGCAATTCACAATGGCCTTGTGCTCAACTAGCCAATTTATTCCCAAAATAACATCATAAGATCCTAAAGGAGTGACATAAAGGTTAACTTGTGTTTGAAAATTTGGAAATTCTAAATTACTGTATGTTATCTACACCCTCTCTTTGAGTTGTATTCTGGGGAAAATAAAGAGCATAGTGATTACCCCCACAATTGAAACATCCAGTTCTCGGTACCTGCGTATTCTCAGTTATGTTCCTCCAATTGTTCCCATTCCTGTTATTGCCCCTATTCTAATTTTGATTCTGATGTTGATCCTGATTCTAATTCTGATTCTGAGGGTTGTTATTATTATTTCTGCCTCTATTACCCTTTCCTTTACCTCTCAAGTTTCAAACTCGCTGACATTCATTTTTCCTTGGTTTATCATTATCATATTTCCTCTTGAATCCTTATGAACTATGATTACATTGTGAGGTTTGGATTGCTTGTACCCTTTTTAGTTTCTCTTCTTGTAACAATGTAGTAGCATAAGAGAACTCCATAGTTTCTGGTTCATGAATCTCAACCTCATATCCAATCTCTGGACGTAATCCCAAAATGAACTTAGGTGTCCTGAAATGCTCATCCTACAAATATTGAAGAACATATTTTACCAAGTAGAAAAACCTCTCATGGTATTTGGCCACAGAGAAAACCCCCTGGATCAAATTTTTGAACTCAGACACTTTTTGGTTATAAAATAGTTGTGGAAACCATCATTTCTTGAAAAGGGCTAAGAACTCCTTCCAAGATATATGTCTTGGTCGCAACTTCTTCTTAGCAATTTCATTGTTCCACCATGTAGCTACTTTTCCTAGATCAGCTGAAAAGAACCCCATAAAGCCCTAGACTGTCCAAAAAGATTTTGAACATGAAAGTACTTATCCATGGAGATGATCCATGCCTCAACATCATTCCCTATGGTCTTCCCATCAAAAGTAGGTGGTATGACCTTTTTAAGGTCCTTTCTTAGTTCCTCGGCTATCTGGTCATTATTCGGATCTTTTGCATTTTCCCCAATATATGCATCTCTCCTTGAGTGTAGAAACGAGTTATTTGAATTTAAGAGGATAAGCGTGTAATCAAGAGAATTCTAACTTGACTGGTTCAAACTAAGAAACATAGTATCTAAATTTTAACTTAAAAGATCTAATAAAACAAGTATTTAAATAAACTAAATGATTATTTACTTTTCTGTTGAACTTACAATAGGATAAGAGCATAAGAAATATTTGAAAAATTAATATAAGTTCCATTTTACTAATATTATTTTAAAAGAATATTTAATTCTAGGTAGCCTTCTTAAGACATAACATTTCAAGCATTAGAAACTATGTGGTGTGTGTATTTTAATCATATTTGAACCGTTCACACCCTTATCGAGGAGGTAGGCTCCCCTACCTCGACCACACCCCCGTCTTCAATCCTCTCAACAAATTGAACAATCAAATTTTTCATCAATAGGTTAGTTCCTGAAATCAATAACCAATTCAACTTGCAGAATATTCATCATGAACATTTGTTAATCAAATCAAATAAAAATGATATTTTATAACATATTACCTGTTCTTAACATGATAATCATTAATCACATTTAATTTATCATCCTAAGCAAATAGAAAATTCATACACATATATATATTTATTCATCAAATAAAAAATGTCTGGCAAAGCTAATTAATCAACTTAGGTTGTCAACATGCAACCAAGTCAACAAGTCAATAAAAGTCGCTAAATTAACTTAAAAGACATGAGTCTATAAAATCATTTATGACACTGGTTATAATAAATAGATATTAATTGAGATATGAAAAGTGGATTGTTTCCAACTTAAAATTCTCACTCTTATGTTTGCATGCATTAAAAAAAAGCCCAAAAATTTATGCTATAATGAAATGACACTTTTGTTATAGAAGACATTATAGTATATATATATACTTGATTGGCTTGCAGATCATTGATCATTATAAAATATATACACCCATAACCCTAATCTTTTCTAAATATTAAATAATGGTTTTGGGTTTGGCCAACAGAATTTTCATCTGTTTTTGTTTTTACCATACATTTTTTAATGAGCGTGGCCATGTTCTATTGCTCCAAAACATAAGAGGGATAGTTTTTCCAAAGGGAAGCGATCCGTGGTAAGCTTTTCCTATAATCGTTCCATGTACTTAATTCAAAATTAAGAAATAAAATAAAAAACTAATTCTACATGTACAAAATACATGAAAATTTTGAATACAATATGGAACCTAATTTAGTTCTTACATGTAAACTACAAAAGTAAATAAATTCCACATATTCAATCCATTTTGTTAAGAGAAAATAATAAAAATTACTTTTAAAAAATTAACAAAAATAAGAAAAATAAAAAATATTACCTACCTGGAGGCTATTGGTTCCAGAAATAGAGTAGGATCGCACTCGGAATCAAGGTGACATTCCTCGAAAATAACCCTAACCATATTAGAAAGAAAATTTAATACTTCTTTGAAATGCAACCCCATTTCAAAGAAGGTCGCATTTTGTGGATGTTGGTTTAGGGTCTTGTAGCTCACATGGGACCCCAGTTTGTATTTAGGCTCGGGACCCCGAATGCTACCCCATTCCATATTAGCGTGACCTTGTTTCATGGAGCTACTTTTTGCAAAAATGGTTGTGTAAAATTTCCCCCAAAAGTGGACTCAACTTCTTGCACTTGGCCCCAGATACACTTCAAAAAATAAATTTATACTAAAAATGGTAGGCAAATGTAGAAACTAATTGCAAATGTTGTTAGTCAAAATACAAACTTATATGTGCAGGTTCATTATGCAAGCACCCCCTTGACATGACTCCTTTTCATGGGCCACCCAACAATATTTACAAGTAAAGTAGAACAAAATGCATTGCCAACTATTCATGTTATAGAAATTGATATGCATCGATCTAAATATATGTGCTTAATATTTTTTTTGAATTCAAATAATATAAATTTAAACTAAATGATTTTGTGAAATAATTTTAACTTACTTGAACACACACACACACAACCCTCTCCCCATGAAATATGAGATAAAGTAGCTTATTCTGGCTAAACAAATTTAAATTGTGAAAAATACACTACCCTCTCTAGATATGAGGTACTTATAATATTATTTGTGCACAACTCTCGACATAGTCCATGTCAAAGTCATTGCAAACATTCTAGAGCCCATCCTTTAGCATTCCATGAAGAAGATTTAAACTTATATATATTCTTGATAAGCAATATATTTAAAATTTACTAGGTAAAAATAATTGGGCGAACAAAAAGAAAAGAAGCATTTCCCTATTTAAAGCCACATTTTGAATATGAAAAATAGATAGTTCTTTATATCGCAAACACTTACCATTGTAACAAGAAGAAAATAATATATTCTTATAAGAGAGCATTTGATAGGTGTTGCAACCTTCACGATATATTTTAAAAAAGTCTAGTATGAATATTTTTTAAAATAATTAAAAATATGTTTCGTATAACATCTCTAGTCATGTGGCACTTAAAGACCTTCTCAATGAGTCAAAGATCATGTTAATGAAATGATTTACTAATATAATAGCTTTGAAGTAAAACATAAATTAAATTAAAAATAAAATAATGACCTTTTAAAAAATAGAATTAGAAGTTAATAAATTTCTTAAGATAAAATAATATAATTCTTGACTATAAACTAAATTTATGCATAAATAAAAAAATTATAGAATAAAATAATAAAACACTTAACTAAATAAAACAATTCATAGAAAACAATATTAGTTAATTACTAACTATTTTCCTTTAAACATTCAACTTTTACAAAAATAAATACTTCTAACTAAAAAACATACTCATTTTTATATTATAAAATTTCTTTAATAAATACACATCAGATTATCAATAGAAATATTTTTAATAATATACATATATAAAATTATATTTATAACAAATACAAAATAATAAACTACATTTAAATTAAAATCATATAATGAAATTAATCAACACTTAAGCTGCATTGAATTTTCATTTCTATGAAAGAAAAAAGTTAAAAAATTATTCTAAATCTAAATACATAAATAGTTTCAATATTACAAGCCGGAGGAAACAAACTTCTTACACAACCATAACTGCTAACGCAAAATGATCTCCATTCAATATATTTAAAATTTACTAGGCAAAAATAATGCTTTTATATATTTTATTTTCCAAAATTTTCATGTATTTTGTACATGTAATAGTTTTGCCAAAGGAGAGAGATCTGTGGTAAGCTTTTCCTGTAATCGTTCCCTAAATATCCATGCCATCACCACTGTGATAGAGGCAAAGAAGGCCAGGCAATCTGAAAATAAAAATACCTGGAAAAGGCTACTTAATGCCATGTTGGCTGCAGCTGTATCTTCATTAGTTCCTCCTGGAACTTGAAACACAGCTACAAATTACTTTATCATCACTGCAATGGCTCTGTTGTTTACTCTTTTTTGGTTGCCCCATCCGTAATATCTCAACTAATGCCAAAAAATTGCTCGTGGCCTCCTTGAGATAGCACTAGCTTAAAATCTTGCACGCTTCTTGGTAAAATTTGATTCAAATAGCAGCATCTAGTATTAAAAATATTAATGCATGCTTAATTCAGCACAAAATGCAAGAGTTACTTAGTCAATGACTGGAATTTGAATAAAAAATGGTTTACCAGAAAAGTTTCAAGGCAAAGATATTCTTACATTTTTTCATCTCCAATACGCAATAGAACTTTGAATGAGTCGCTATTGAATAAGGTCATTTTGAGGTATGGTCATAAGTTATGGCTCCTCCTATAAATAATGCACTAGATCACATCCGAGTCTTCATCCACAACCTGATTACTAACATTTTCTCTGCAATTGATTTAGTAAATACTATGCCCCAACAATAAGAAGTATGGTGCTTGCAAATATAAACACACTGCTTGTTGTGCTCCTCCTTATGTTTATAGTCCATGTCTCTACTCGATATAACCTCCCAAGTCCTCCAAACAACAATAATGCGCTATCAAACATGGAACAGTTGGGAGGTTTAAAGGCAAATTGTGGCAGCATTTCATGTCCTCCACCACCAGGCACAAATGTTGTTTCCTCGAATCAGAAGACTGTATTTCCACAGTTAGGCGGCTTAAAGGCTGACTGTGGCAGCATTCCATGTCCTCCAGCACTAGACACAAATGATGTTTCCTCAAATTAGAAGACTGTATTCCCGCAGTTAGGGGGCTTAAAGGCTAATTGTGGTAGCATTCCCTGTCCATCAACTAGCATGAACACTGTCTCAGCAAACCAAAAGACTCTATTTCCGTAGCTAGGCGGCTTAAAGGCCGACTGTGCTAGCATTCCATGTCCATCATCAACCAGTATGAACAATGTTTCCTCAAATCAGAAGACTGTATTCTCGCAGTTAGGTGGCTTAAAGACTGACTGTGGCAGCATTCCATGTCCATCATCAACTGGTATGAACATTGTTCCCTCAAATCAGAAGACTGTATTTCCACAGTTAGGTGGCTTAAACGCTGACTGTGGCAGCATTCCATGTCCTTCACCAACCAGCATGAATGTTGTATTCCAAAGGTTCACTGTAAATAATGTGCTATCAAATATGGAGCAGCTAGGAGGTTCAAAGGCCGACTGCGGCAGCATTCCATGTCCATCATCAACCAACACAAACACCGTTTCCTCAAGCCAGAAGACCATATTTCCATAGTTAGGAAGCCTAAAGGCAGATTGTGGCAGCATCCCGTGTCCATCATCAGCCAACACAAACATTGTTTCCTCAGGTGAGAAGACCGTATTCCCGCAATTAGGAAGCTTAAAGGCTAATTGTGGTAGCATCCCATGTCCATCATCAACCAACACAAATGTTGTTTCCTCAAGCCAGAAGACCGTATTCCCGCAATTAGGAAACTTAAAGGCCGATTGCGGCAGCATTCCATGTCCATCATCAACCGACACAAATGATGTTTCCTCAAGCCAGAAAACCGTATTCCTGCAGTTAGGGGGTTTAAAGGCCGATTGTGGCAGCATTCCATGTCCTTCATCGACAGACACTAATGTTGTTTCCTCAAACTAGAAGAGTGTATTGCCAAGGTTCAATGTAAATAATGTGCTATCAAGTATGGAGCAGCCAGGAGGCACAAAGGCCGACTGTGGTAGCATTCCATGTGCTTCCGAGATTCTTCATAGGGAGTTCTGCTAAAACTCATATGGAACAGCTTCCTCTTCTACAACTCCCTCCTCTCGCCATGCCACGTAAATAAAACTTGTTGTTTTGATTTGATTCATTCACTAGATTAGAATACATGTGTAATTCTTTCATTTCTCAAAATAAGAGAAGCATTGATTGATCAATGCGCTTAAACATCACCAGAGGAATAGCTAGACCAGTAGTAAATGGATGAATAAAAACATCATGACGATGTTCTGAATTATTTATAATAGAAACAAGTACTGTGTCGTTGTGAAGATATACAAACTACCATTCTTTTTTGAAAAAATAAAATTTATATAGAAGATTTGGAGAGATATCAAATTTAAATTTTGTTTATTGCAATCATTTAAAAAAGCAGTATTTATAGTGAAAGAAAATTTGTTGTTTCTTATAATTATTGTTTTGGCTTTGGAATAATAATAATATGGATAATACAACCACCTCAAAAATTACAGATACTTATATACAAATCTCTAAATCTAAATTGTTCTATTGAATGTGTAAATCAAAATGTATAATAATTTATAATAAGTTATTTAATGTGTAAATCAAAATCATAAGTCATTGAATGTGTAAATCAAAATGTATAATAATAAAATTAATTAAAGATTATGATAAGTCATTTAATTCTATTTATTATAACTTTTAAACTATAATTCCAAATTTCAAAAATTTTATTTTTATGAGATATTGAACAACCAACTCTTGAATTATGTTTCTTCCAAAATTTGATGCTTCAATCTTAACTAATACATGCTAGATCATGATTATTCTTTATTTGACCCTCTGTGTCACTTGGATTTCTAAATTGTAGATTTCAACTAGCAATTTATAGTTTGATGAAATGCGCTCACCCTAAACTATTATGTATAATAAGCTTTGTGTTTTTACAAATTTACTTGTCTATCTAATAGGTCATAAGGGTCAACTTTTACTAATTCATACTATTAGATAAGGTATCTTTATCATACCAACTAAAGATTTCAAAGCAATGTACAAAACCATGCAACCAAATGATATAGATTTATCAATTACTTGACCATTGAATATATTTTAATAAAAAATATATACCAATAAGTTGGATAAACATTGACCAAGCTAATCAACTAATTTTAGTGGGAAAGGGTGTGATTATTGGAGTTCAAATTAAAAAATTTATAGAATGATAGAATGTGAGTACATATTAGATTGTCGCGTTAGTTCTATAGATTGATGTCACTATGTATTTGCAGTTAATTTTGGTCCATTCATATTTTTGATTTATTGAAATAATCATTACGTTTGATCAATTTGTGTTTTGAATACTTTCTCAAAACTATGTGTTAAATTTAATAATGATCATCATAAAATGTAATTTCATTACTTAAGAGTGATTTGGGCTTAATTCTTCTAGTTCCATTAATTCGAACACTTTGAAAGTATGATCCAGGCTTGAGATGAAACTTAAAAACCCGTGAGCATTTTCTAATGGTGTTCAAAGGAATTTTAGTACAAGGTGTTTTTCCTTTACCTTGTTAACTGTTTGATATTGTAGTTTCTGGGGAACAATTCTTGTTAGGGTTTTTGGATCATTCATATAAGTATTGTCTTAGCGTGAATGTAATTGTCTACTCGAGTAAGCATTTTATGGGATTAAATGACTTCTCTTTTTTCCCATAGAATGGTTTAATCTCAGACACATCCTAATTAATTTATGTAACTTCTTATGTCTAACTATTTTCAAATGAATTTATTATGTCTAACTATTTTCATTCACCAAGTGTTTTAGTAGCCGCATATTAATATTATTTGTCTATTTCAACTACTCCTCACAATTTAGATTGATTGTATTGGTTGATATTGTCTCAAAATACTGTGTAATATCTTACTCATTTCCTTTGACTCATTTATAGAGTAGATTGGTAGCAAGACTGTTGTCTAGATAAGAAGCCATGCCCTGAATATCTCCTGTAAGGGCTTACACAGGGACATGTGCCCCCAAAATGCAACCATTCCTGAAACATAGACATCCCCAAGATGTGGGTACATTGTTCTGAAGTTCTCATGGCACTACTTAGCAGCCGCCCAATCAACATTAGGATGTGGGGACATCCCAATGTTCCTATAGCATCAATGGGGATGCTCTGGCATCCCTCGACCGTTCCGGGGATGTCCTAGTATCCCTCAATGGTGACTATTTTTTGCAATCAATTTTTTTTTAAATAATATCTTTTTGGGTTTTATTCAAACCCTAAGTGGATGTGGGGCCCATCTAAGGCCTTGAAAGCCTACAAAAAACCTTCAAAGCTTCATTTTGACTCAAATTTTCATTTCTAATTATTTTTTACAACAAGAAGAATGTTGAAGAGATGAGAAAAGAGTGATAGGATGAGTGAAATGAGTGATTACAAGTAAAAGAGGAGTGACAAGAAGCAAGAATAAGAAGAGGAAGATTTTTCACCTTGTTGAAGAGATTTTTCCAGCTCACAAGCTATGGTTTTTAACTAATTTTTATTTTATGTTAAATCCATTTGTAGATTATAATTGTAATTCTTTTTGTTCAATGCTATTTCAAATTTCAATGTTATTTCATTTTTTGTAATTTAATTTTCTAAATTAGATGTTATGTTGAATCTTGAGGGCAAAATGAAGAATCATTGTGATTCTCCATTTTGTCCTCAAGAGTCAAGATTGAAAAAATTAATTTAGATTTTGTTTTACAATTTGAAATTTGTTAAAAAAAATCTAAAATTTAGAGTTCTAATTTTTTTAATTTTAAAGTAGGGCCTAGGCTAAGACTATGTGCTTATTGAATTTTTTTTCATTTTGTGAAACGCAGTATCAAAAGTGGCTCCCATATGGTCATGAGATGAGTGAGCATGAGATGGAAATTCATTCTGATGGTGCAAGTCAATCAAAATATGAATATGAGCATGAGGACGAGGGGAATGAGCATGGGCCAAATCCATAAGGCCAAATTAGTTCCATGGCTAGTGCACTAGTTGCTACTGATTTCCACTCTAAGCTTTTGGTAGAGTGGACTAGGGGTCCTTATGATCCCAAATCTCCTCTTAGATAGTCTTTGCAATAAGAATTGTAGCTCCAATTTTTGAAGGGGCTTAAATATCTGCATTACATAATTGACTTCAATAAGCTTTGGGGTGTTCTAAATGACATTTTAGTTGCAATGCCTACTACCTTGTCTGGTAGGCAAAATCTTCAGACTATTAAGTAGATGAAAGAGCTAAAAATGCAAGGACAACCACATATTTTCACTTGTACAAATTACTTAAGAGAGCAATAAAAATTTCATATCTAGCCTTAAGACCTTTATTCACTCATAGTGTTGTGGTTGAATCACAACAGGGAAAGGGGAAATGGAAGATGCAAAGTAACCCAATTGCTAATATGTTCAATGTGCACTTGAAGGAACATATAGATGATGCCATTGGGAAATTCTTCTTTGCCAATGACATCTAATTTTATGTAGCTCAATCCACTTACTATAAAGAGTCCTCGTGATCTTGGATGAAAACTACATCCAAGATTAGTACATTGATGGAGATGATGAGGGCATGTTGGAAGGAGTCTAGATGCATCATAATTATGAATGGGTGGACATATATTAGTCATCATCCAATCATCAATGTCATAATTACATGCTTAGAGGGCCCATTCTTTCTCAACGAAGTTGATTGTTTAGGGCATTGAAAAGATGCTAATTTTTAGTTTGACATCCTTTGGATAGGTATTGAGGAGGTTGGGCCACAAAATGTGGTCCAAGTGTTGACAGATGAAACACGTGTTCAGAGTTGTAGGGAAGCTTGTTGAGGCAACATACAAACATATTTCCATGTGGACTCCTGATGCAGGAGCATCGTGCATCGCAAAATAAAATGGGCATGATTTTTTTTTTTAAAAGACAAAAAAAAAAAAAAAGGAAAAAAAAAAGAAAAAAAAAAAATTTATTTCATTTATCGAAGTGTGTAGGTGGCATTTTAGAAATTTGTAGAAAGTTCTTGCATTTAATATTTGTAGCTAGGTAGTTACACCTTTCTATTTTCTTATTGGCCACAAAAGCAATGTAATTTTCTAATTGGCTCACATGGTGGTGCTTAATATTAATTGGGTGGGTATTTAATATTTGTATCAAGGTATTTGCATCTATCTTTTATCCCACATTAGTGGTGTTGTAATATCTTGGGTGGTAAATGCCTATATAAAGAAGGCATAGGATCATTCACAGGCAAGCTCTCAAGTTGTAAGCTCTTGGAGTTCAAGCTCTCTCATTGCAAGCTCTCAAGTAGTAGAAGCTCTTGGGTTGTAAGCTTTGAGGATGTAAGATCTCTCATGTTGTAAGATCTCTCAAGTTGTAATTATTTTCAAGTATTAATGTATGCTTTGAAAAGCATTTTGTCTTCATGTTGTTATGTTTTTGGTTATGAGTTGGTAAGGGTGGTGTGGCCCTTCATCAACTCCATATTGTGTAAATGCTACATGAATAATGCACTTAAGTACATGGGGAAGATTAACTTGATTAGAGGAGTGGTCAGTGATGCGAGAGATGTGAAAATGTTTATATCCAACCACCACACTTCACATGCCCTCTTTAGGAGCTTTGTGCGGGTAGTTCTTGAAACCAGTTGAGATCATAAATCTCATTCTCTTGGAGAGAATGCTTGAGTTTACAAGAGCCACTATAAGTCATGGTTATGACGCAAGATTGGAATTGGTGGGATGAGGCCAGGATAGATTAGGGGAGGAGGGTGAAGGAGATAGTGAAGATTGATGCATTTTGTCCAGTAATGCAAAATATACAATCTCTCTCATTGCTCTAAATGTATAGGTTGTTAGATATGGATATGAGGATGCACCTAGTCTTGGAGAGGTGTATGAGTGCATCAATTCTATGCTTGACTAGATGAGGGAATTTGTACAAGAGAAGGGCCCCACTTTAGCATTCTATAATGAGCACATTCAACCTATTATTCAGCATAGATGGGATAGCCTAAATTCTCCCTTGCACATGGTAGCTAATGCATTGAATCTAAAGTAGTACATGCCTAGGCCTGGTAGAGTTACATTGATTCAAGATGATGAGTTGTAGGAAGGGTTCTTTAGGTGCATCGATAAGATGTATGATGACATTGAAACTAATTGCAATATTTGTACTGAGTGGATGAGATTTGCGACTCTTAGGGGTTATAAGGTTGCGGTAAAGGTGGATATCAAAACTATAACATGGGAGGGCCCAATTTTGTGGTAGAATTATCATGGATAGAAATCAACGTGACTACAACACTAGCCATTTGTTTTCTATCTCAGGTTTCTTTAGCTTTAGAGAGGAACTAGTCTACTTATAGCTTCATCCACTCACTTAATCTGAGGAACAAACTTACCTCTAGGAGAGTAGAAAAGCTAATGACTATACACTCAAGCTAGGAATAGAGAAAAGATCAGAAAGAAAGAAGGCATATAACTTCGCTTAGGAGACTTCGATTCATAGTTGAGGATCGAGCATCTAAACCCACGAAACCTTCATAGATTTAAGCCTCTATTTTGATCTATACTCTTCTAGAGCATGCTTAGGAATGAACCAAATTCTAACCCTTTAATTATTCAAATGGGTAGTACTATACTCACTTCTACATTCAAACTCAGGGAGCATACAATCCTCAACCAAAACTATAGATAGAATTGTGCTTTAGTATAGTTTGTTCGTGTAAGCACCTAAATGGGTCGAGTCAAAGAAATCAAGGATGGTTCATCAAGGGTGTAATGTGTATTTTATATTGTGCCCCCATCATCCCTGAATTAAGCCCCTTTATCCAAACATCCTGAAAACTCATCCCCCCATTTTGTCAACTTGCCATCCCCAGAAATAGTGTAACTATGATATTTTATGAGGATATCTTTATGCTTTAATCTAGAGATTTATATCACCTCACAAAGTGGTTTAGGTTTGAAATTCAATAAGGATTAGGGTTGGAGTTAAGAATGAAGTTATCATTTAAGTATATTGGCTTCTTCTTATTATCTGTCTGAAAACTTTTTACTATTATGTCATTCATTGTCTATAACTTAGTCTATTTTAATGTTTGTAATTCTTTTACAAGTTGGTTTAGGTTTGAAATTGAATTAGGATTAAGGTTAGAATTAAGAATGGATTTAACATTAAATTGGGTTGAGTTAGTAGGGTCAATAAGGATTATGTTTTGAATTGGATAATACTAAGATTTTGATTCAAATAAAATAAAATAACTAAAACAATTTAAACATGTCAAAAAGATATATCTTCACCTCTTGTACACATCTTTCTTAAATAAGAGAATAAGAGTTTTGCAAGATGGATCATGTGCTTTTTTATACTAATACATTTCAAACACACAAATTGTTCTCTAACTATAAAAGAACCTATATTATAAAATATTTTATACATGTATTCATTATTAATAGTATCTTGTGGTCTAAAATCATTTAGACCGTCGGTCAAGACAACCTGAAAGAACAATAATACTTCAACCAAAGCCAAATAATTGTTCCTGGCCTCTTTGAGATAGCACTAGTTTAGAATCTGTCATGCCTCTTTGTAAAACTCTATTCAAATGGCAGCATCTATATTTAAAAAGTATTAATGGTTGTTTAATTCAGCACAAAATGGAAGAGTTGCCCAGTCAATAATTGGAATTTGAATACAAATGGTTTACCAAAAAACTTTCAAGGCAAAGAATTTCTACTACATTTTTTCATCTCCAATACGCCAAAGCACTTTGAATGCGTCGCTATAACTCCTATAAATTGCTAGATCGGAAGTAAACAAATGAATCAAAAACATCATCATGATGTTATGAAATATTTATAATATAAAAATTTGTTGTGTCGTTGTGAAGATATAAAAATTTATAAATATATGTTTCCGGTTTTCATTGTATCAAATTTTTTTAGTATCAACGTTTTGGATTGCACTCAGTGATCCATCATCAGGATGAAGGAGAGTGCAAGAGATGAAAAATGTAAGCCATTCCGTATACACTTTTCTTCATCTTGATGATGGATCACTGAAACATTGATGCTAAAAAACTTTCACACAATCAAAACTAGAAGCATACATTTACAAATTTATATATCTTCACAACGACACAGTAAACTTTTATATTATAAATATTTCATAACACCGTCATGATGTTTTTGATTCATCTGTTTACTCATGATCTAGCAATTTATAGGAGGAGCCATACCTTGCATTCTAATCGATTGTGGAAATCTGATTACATTAATTGATATATAAACTACCACTCTTTTTAAATTAAATATAAATTTATATAGAAAATTTGGAGACATATCAAATTTAAATTTTCTTAGCATACATAAAAATAATATAAAAGTAGTATCTACAGTAAAATAAAAGTTTTCATTTCTTATAACTATTGTTTAGCTTTTGAATAGTAATAATACATATGTGTGAGATTTGTTATTAAATACAACCACCTCAAAAATTATCAATACTTATATACAAATGTTCAAATCTAAATCATTCTATCGACTGTGTAAATCAAAATGTATAATAATATATGATTAATTTCTTAGCATTTTAGAAAAATCTTAACTTTAAAAAATATATATATTTAAAGATATTTTAATGAAAAGATTTTAGAAATTTAATAGTAGATTTGATTAACAATATATCATTTAATCAACTTTAAATTGTTTAAATATATGAAATTCAATTAAAAGTTATGGCAAGTCATTTAATTATTTATTTAAGAATTGATAGGTTTTCCTGCACATTTCTTATCATAACTTTTAAACTATAATTCAAAATTGCAATTTTTATTTTTATGAGGCATTGAACAACCACTCTTGAATTAGGTTTCTTCCAAATGTCAATTGGATTTCTAAATTGCAGATTTCAGCTAGTAAATTATAGTTGGATGAAATGCACTCACCCTAAACTATTGTATATAATAAGCTTTGTGTTTATTAGAATTACTTGTCTATCTATTATATCATAAGGGTCAACTTTTACTAATTCACACTATTAGATAAGCTATCTTTATGTTGCTAACTAAAGACTTGAAAGCAACATACAAAACCCTGCAACCAAATAATGTAGATTTATCAATTACTTGACCATTGAATATCTTTGTGATGCAGGTGCATTCTTGGGTCCTCGGTGAATCTGCATGGTGATGTGTTACTTGGACGATGTTACTCATTTGCAGCTTTAACTGATGGTTTTGGTTATTGAAGGAAGCTCGTTCACTGAAGGAACTCAGTGAAACTTCTGGTGCTCATTGGAACTAATGCTCGGCGATGCCTGTTTTGCTCGATGTTGCTTGGCCTAGTCGGTTGTTTCACTGGTGCTCGGTTGTTTCTTTGGTGCTCGGTAGTTCTGGTTTACCAAATGGAGTTCTTGGTGGTTTGGTTGGCCGACTTGGTGCAATTATTGTTGGTAGCTTTTGTTGCATTCTCCTATGTAGATCTTGACGCCGACATGGAGAATTTAATAATTGTAAGGCTATTTGAGAGCCGACTTGTATTGCATTTAATATTTATTTATAGGAGTTAATTATGTCATCCAATTGACTTGTGGCTGAAGATTAGTATTTAAGGAAGGTTTGGGTAGTTGTTTAGGAGAGCAGATCTGGGGAATCAGATAAGTGAAGTTGTGGAAAAGATCTTGGATCCTGCGATATCTAGTAGATCAGATTGATTTCTGAGGGTTGTAATAGCAGAGCTAGTGGTTTTCATGCTTGGAGACAAGGAGATTTCTTGGTGGCTTGTGAGCACAAGTCCAGATCTATCTTAGGGTTTCCATCAGTTGTTGATTTGTCTCAGAACTGGACTAGCTGATGTTGGATTGGATCTTGTTGATCTTGCAGTAATTACTATTGTTTGTAATTGGCGCTAACCTGGAAGGCTGTACAGTCGGGCATGTTAATGGAAAATCTGATATTGAGCATATCTTATTGTGTTATTCTGTTGTGTTCTTGATTGACTGCAAGGTTGGACTATCCTTAATTGGATCCACCATCCTTGACTGCGTCACTTTGAATATAAAAGATACTAGTAAGTTGTTTACCAAGCTACTCAACTAATTTTAGTGGGAAGGGTGTGATTATTGGAGCTCAAATTTAAGATTTTATAGAATGATAGAATGTGAGTGCATATTAGATTATGGGATTAGCTCTATAGATTGATGTCACTATGTATTTGCAGTTAATTTTGGCCTATTTATTCCGTTTAATTTATTGAAATAATCATTAAGTTTGATCAATTTGTGTTTGAATCCTTTCTCAAAATTGTGCGCTAAATTTAATAATGACCATAAGAAAATATAATTTCATTGTTTAAGGGTGATCCGGGCTTGATTCTTCCAGTTTCATTAGTTTGAACACTTAAAGTATGATCCAAAACCTGATATGAAACTTAAAAACCTATGAGCATTTTCTAATGGTGTTCAAAGGAAGTTTAGTAGAAGGCATTTTTTCCTTTACCTCGTCTAACTGTTTGGTATTGTAGTTTCTGGGGAACAATTCTTGTTAGGGTTTTAGGGTCATTCATATAAGTATTGTTTTAGCATGAAAGTAATTGTCTAGTTGAGTAAGCATTTTATGGGATATAATGACTTCTCTTTTTTCCCATTTAATCTCAGGCACATCCTAATTAGCTTTTGTAACTTCTTATGTCTAATTATTTTCAAATTAATTTCTTATGCCTAACTATTTTCATTCACCGAGTATTTTAGTAGTCATATATTAATATTCTACCGTCTATTTCAACTACCCCTCACAATTTAGATTGATTGTATTGATTATACTATCTCAAAATATTGTGTAATGTCTTACTCATTTCATTTGAACTCGTTTATAGAGAAGAC
>BSBK01014964.1:0-62223 GCA_027943335.1 Chamaecyparis obtusa | reverse complement strand
AACTGACCTTCATTTCGCGGGATAAAAAGATGACGGGCCTATAGATAGTAGGGCTCACTGCGTTCAAACAAGGGCCCTATAGATAGTAGGCGGTCATGTAAACTAGCCATTTTCTTTCCGGATCACGGCCCATGTTATTTCCCTGATTGAGGGAGCCAAGCCACTCGCCAATCTTCTACCATGCTATATGAAGTGTGTTTACCTACTTATTGAATCTTTCATCTAAAACGATCAAGCCATGCGATGCAACCCACTTCCTTAACGATTAATGGGTACTATACGCCCCATTAATCGTTAAGGGCCCACGGCATATCTTCCGGTTAGAGAGCTATAAGCAGGAGAGGTGGGAGCAGCACCAATTGATCTTGATCCGGATACCTAATACTTGGTGTTTGGCATTTCCTAGGCATTGGCGTTCAGCCAGCTGGGGCCGAGCCGTAGCATTTCTCTATTGATTTGACTACTTGAGTGGAGGTGGCTATAGCTTCGGAGTTAGGTGGCTGGTTTAGGTAGCATTGAAAGTCATAAATGGGGAGCTACACCCCTACGGGCAAGGGCCCCTACTATTCTATGGCTATAGTTTAGGGGGTGGGGGGGCCCTTAGAATAGTAGGGCAAGGCAGATTCTATACGTAACATGCCCACCCCGCCCCGTTGAATAGTAGGGCTAGAGTTATAGTAGGGCTAGAAAGAAGAGAAGGGCCGATGCAGCTCCTAGATCTGCATTCGAAGAATCTGCCCTACTATTTCGCCGAGGCGGCACCCTACTATTATATGCTTAGGATGACTGGATGGAGAGGAGAGATTGATCGCCCTTTTTTCTATAATTGGCCCAGTCCCTAGTAGCCTACCTTTCAATATAGGGGGGCCGGCTGGGCAGATTCTATACGTAACATGCCTACAATAGCCATGATGGGGGCCCCTACTATTCTATGGCTGGGAAGCATGTTGCCCTCTCCTGTATAGTGGGCCCCTATTATTCTATGGCTGGGGAGCATGTTACGCCCTACTATTCTAAAGGGATGCGCAACTATATAAAAAAGGGCAAATAATAGGGCCATAGAATATCCATCCGCCCCTACAATAGTTCTATGGCAGGCGGGAGGTAGATTATCGTAGGGGGCCCTACTAAACTAGCCATAGAACTATTGTAGGGGCCACCCAACTATAGATAGTTCCCTCCGCACCGCCCTGGGAGATAGAGCTACCATGGTCCTTACCCTAACCCCGGCGCCCTAACAATATAGGGGGTAGGGCCGTCTATACGTAACATGGTGCACAGCTCCGTAATCTTCTTTCCCCCATCTTCTCTCAGCTCACCCGCCTATAGAATAGTAGGGCCCCGGCCCAGAGAATAGTAGGCAACCGAAGAACTATCTATAATTGTTAATTCTTCAGCCGCCCCCCCCCCCTTTATAATATAGGGCCCCCTATATAAAAAAGGGCCCTTTCCCCTTTCCCCTTTCTAATATAGGGTAGGGTAGGGGCCGGGGTAGGGCCCGCCGGGGTAGGGCCCTTGCCGAATAGTAGGGCTAGGCGAAGAAGGTTGCTAAGATAGGAATACGAACCCCCCCTCGCATATTATTGTGGGCCTAGAATTGATAGGGCTGGTTTCGGCACTTGAGGTTGCGATTGCCATTTATCGAACAGGGGGGCCCTTTACCCGCATATAATAGAGGGGAGGGGCATGTTACGTATAGAATCTGTTCCCGGGGCCTTGCCGAATAGTAGGGGGGCCCTTGCCGAATAGTAGGGCCTGCGGCGAAGATTGGGCCCCTTTATAATAGTAGGGGGGCCCTCGCCCCTCAAAATTATATGGGGCCGGGCCCACCCAACCTTAGGCATCTACCTCCAACTAATCTACCTCTTTATGGCATCAGCCCCCGTAGGGCGAATAAGCAAGATATACATAAGGGTGGGAGGGAATATTATTGTGGGGAGGGGTTCATTTAGTTGGCACATTCCAGTTAGAGATCATACCCATCGAAGATCAATAACGCATTCGAGCAGCACCTACATTATTGATCCCCTCCCGCCATAGAATTGTAGGGGCCTCACTGTACCTACTTTCCCAACAGCTTTGATAGATAGTAGTCTCTCTCCTCTAGAGTTCCCGGACCTCCTGCCTTCTTTGCCAGACGTTTGTTGAGTGTTATCCTGTCTACCATAGAATAGTTTGGGAAGAATCTAATAATAGATTGGCTATCCGGAACTTGACCCCTTAGAAAGAATAGTAGGGCCACCCTGCAGGTTCACATGCATGTGCCCATCTCTACCTTTGCGGTGGGTGGGAACTCTAGGTATCGGGAATTCTAGAAAAAAGGGCGAGAATAAGAAGTACCCCTACTATTATAAAGGGCCATATCCATGAGCAGCAGAGACGGGGCAGGGGAGGAAGCATAAGCGGATCCACCACTACCAGCGGTCCAACAGTGGCAGAGGGAACAGAGACAGTCGCGGGAGGAGTCAGATTGAGCCGTTGCCCTATATATCCATGGGCAGCCGAGCAGCACCGACCGGTGGAGTGGTGGCACCAATGCGGTTGGGGATGCAGTCGTTCCCCAACAACAATAATAGCCGTGGGAGTGGCTGAGGCATAGGAGCAGCAGTGGCATAGAGGTAGCCGGAACAACGGTTCGTAATCGAGATGGAGATTATGATGCTCGTGAGAGTCACTGGTAGAGAGACGCCGGTAGGGATTATGACCCTTGTTATCATGCCCCCTTAGAATAGTAGGGCTCCCTCGAGTCCCCCCATCCATGATATAAATCTTCACTTTTCACGTCGAAGGCCCCGGCGAAGAGAGAAAGGGAGGGCCCTCCGCTTCGTTGGCTTGCTCGAGTGAATCCTTTCCTACCGTCCAGTCATTTATTCCGGCGTCCTATAGTGGTGGCGGCCCCGCCCCTACCTCCATATCTGGAGCCCCGCCCCTACCCCCATATCTGGAGCCCCGCGGGCGGCCCACCGGGGCCGCCTATAGTTTAGTAGGGCCATAGAATAGTAGGGCCCGTAGGCGGTTCGCAACTAGAATGTCCCTGCAGAGTCAATCCGGTTCGCAACTAGAAAGGTAGGGCAGGGGAACTAGAATCCCCACCCAACCCGGAGATAGTGTTGTCGAGTACCCCTTGGCCCACCTCCGATCCTCTCCCGGGAATAGATAGAAGTTGCTCGATCGAAGCTGGAACCTGCAATGAGCGGTTGTTACCGTTAGTTGCTAATCCGTAGATAAGAGACGGGAGTTAATGGGGCCTTACCACATAGCCTAAAGCTTTACTACTGCTGCTGAAACACTTCTATTCCCAGTACGTACCCCCATGCTCTCTCACCCGACCTCCTGCATCACCAGTTCTAGTCCACCCGGGCTCCTCGATTCGATGACGATTTGCCTATTCTCAAGGTTAGGCAAGGTTGACCTGTCTGGGGGGGTAGGGAGAATGCTGGAACAAGAAGTGATGATCATCACAGTCTTATATACGTATTAAGTGGCACACAATTGAATGATTGTGCAGAGGGAGGATGCCTGCATGCAGGTTTGGCTTAGCTCGACATACTGTGGCGGAGAGGCTCGACTGCACCTGTATTTGGCCCCGTAGGGCTTCCGGGCGGATACGACTTCTTTCATTCGCATCTTTCTTTCCGCTCGCCCCTCTTTCTTATATTCAGTGCCCGAACGATTTAAACCCCCCGCCATAGAATAGTAGGGCCATAGAATAGTAGGGGCCCTCCCTCCCAATCTATAGCCTCCGGAACTATAGTTCCACCCAACCCTGCAGGGTGGGGGGCATGGGCCCACCACGGCCCTTCCTTTCCTACGTTCGACTGCCATCTCATTTTAGGCTCACTTCCATCAGCGAGTCCACCAACGCACCTCAGCTAGTCACCATCTCTTTATTTTCCAGCATCGAATCCCGGCGGCGGCATCCCATTCCCAACCACATATCCGTGGGTTCAAGCATTCTCGCGGTTATACGGAGGTGGGAGGGCAGGGCCCCTATGATTCATGCAGGGCCCGCATATAATAGTAGGGCTTATCAACTTATAATGGGGGGTGGGGGGGGCCCTACTATTATATGCGGGGGTGGGAAACTAGAGTTCCGGCGGGGTGGGTGGGAGGCCCCCTTTATAATATAGGGGCCCCCCACCCATGGGTATGCAGGGTGGGCCCTACAATAATATAGAAGGGGGGCCGGCCGGGTAAAGGGAAGGGGAAGGGCCCTACTATTATATGCGGGGCTAGAAGAATATAATAATAGGGGCTCCAATTACCTATATTATAAAGGGGGGTGGGTGGGAGGAGATAGTTGCCCATAGAATTGTAGGGCGCCCCCCGCCGGGCGGGCAGGCGTATAGAATCGAGCATTTATCACCGGGTGGAAACAAAGATTTGATTTCACTGCCCGAGCCGCGGGCCCCCCCCCCTTTAAGATTATTGGCTAAGGGCCCCCCTACTATTAGAAAGGTTAGAACCTGCCCCTACTATTCTATGGGGTGAGTTCTCATTTCCTAGTTGATTGAATGACTGCAGCCCCCTCTCTCTCTGCTTCTTCTCTTCCTCCCCCCTACTATTCTAAGGCTCTAATTGGTTTCTGGTTGATTTCCAATAGCTAGTCTGGGCTTCCATCCTTGTTCTCGCCCCTATTATTCTAAGGGCTGGATACTCCGACGAGTTCTGTCCTGCTGGGGTAGGGACTAAGCCCTTAGAAGAGTAGGGGCAAATGTTGGATCTACCGGTTGGAAGCTAACTACCTTTCTCACCCCCAGGCTAATAAAGAGTTGATTCCGGGGGTGCTGCAGAATCAATCTCTAAGAGAAGAGATAGTTGGGTGGGTTAGGTTGAAACCAATCTCTTTATATCCGGGTTAGGGTTGGTTCCTGCATTGATTACAGGATGGAATGCCCCCTACTATTCTAAAGGGCCCCGGTTGGATTGTTCGGCTCCCCCACTTAGTTAAGGAATTGGTTAATAACATTATCAAGGGCCTGCTTTGTCCATCCTTTGCATGCACGTGAAGATGCAGACCCGGTTGGATTGATTGGCCCGGTTAAGAGCAATAGAGGATAGGACTACTGAGATAGGGAGTGCACTGGAAAAACGAAATAAATGTCTAACTAGTGGCCATCCTTCCGCTACTTTCTAGCGGTTGGCCCCATCGACATCTATTGCTTATCCTCCCTGAACGAACCCCCAGGGAACTATAGCATGTTACGTATTTAGATTGAACCTTTGCATCAGTGAGGGAATTAAGGAGTCCAGCTGGCTGGAAGTTATTGCCGAACGAACAATCCTTCTTTCTTTCTGGTGCACCGCCCCCTACAATCTATAGGCAATCGACGATCTCGGAGTTAAGATCCTGCTCTGGCCTCCTTGAGCCTTCACCCCGGCCTGCTTCCGAACAATCCAATGCTGTTAGCTATTATTTTTTCTTCTCGTTCTCAGAGTGGTCGGTTGACAGTATCTTCCCCCGAGTGTTGACTTCATCACCCCGGAGCGGGAGTGTTACCATCCTGAACCGGGTCCCGACTGCCCCATAGAATTGTAGGGATCCTCCCATCCTTAACCTCCGGTAGGACACCCCCGATGGGCAACTCAAACTCCCTCTACATGCACCGGGCGGGAAACGTTGACTCCCGGATCGGCGACTCCTGTCCATCCTGAACTGCTGGAGCTAATACAATAATGAAATAACTCTATTCCTTGCCCTTTCTCCAGCCCTCAAATTCTATGGCCCCCAGGGGCTAGGAAACCCAATAGCATAAACTCCATGAAGTAGTAATAGCATAAACTCCATATCGTGGGTGCCACCCCCCAGGCCCCTACTATTCTATGGGACATCGGCCTCAAAATTATATGGCCGCCCGCCCGGCCTATAGATAGTAAGGGCCGTCTGCATGCACCTATAGAATGGTAGGGCCGCCTTAGAATTATAGGGCTAGCGGCGGGCATGAAGATGAGTGTTAGCACATTTCATGCCTACCATTCCGGCCCTTACTATCTATAGGCCAACGAATAGTAGGGCTATGAGCTGCCCTAACCGATCCCAATGAATCTCCCGTGGGCCCGGGGCATAAACTTCCATCAACAGAATCTACTGAATCCACTGCTGCTGGGCCTACTGCTGCTGCATCAAGCCCTTTCTCCACCTACACAACCACCTACACTTGCACGCACCTACACAACTCTTTCTATTGAAGGAACGGCCCTACGGGGCCACCCTGCATCCGCATCTTTATTCCGCCCTTAGAATAGTAGGGCCCTATAGATAGTAAGGCCACCCTTCTCGATTCTATACGTAACATTATCCGCTGCTTTCATGTGCATGGGCATGTTACGTATAGAATCGATGCCCTACCCCGCCCCCCTATATTATAAAGGGGCCTGCAGGGGAAGCCCTATTATTAGATTATTCGGTTAATGCAGATGCAGGGTATGTATATTGCCAATGAATAGTAGGGCAGTGCATGCATAGGTAGATGGCATTGTGGTGCAGGGGTTCTATTGGGGTGGTGCGTGCAGAGGCCCCGTAGGAGGTTGGGGTGGGAGGAGACGAAAATAGGGTAGCCCTATCCTACTTGCGGGGTTGGGTCACCCGATTGATTGGTTGGGGCAGTCATATGAGCGAGAAAAATGATCCAACTAGACATCGGGCCCTATCCTACCTGCGGGGTTGGGGTTCGAATCCCCTATGATCCTAATCTCCAAATCGATCGCCATAAGAAACTATAGGGCGCCCATCCATCATCATTATTATAGATCTAGGCTCTGGCCTTTAGGGCTCGATGCCGATTTGGCAGGCGGAGGAGCCGCCTGTTACGGAGCCTGGCCCATGCATCCGAAATATCCTACCAGCTCGCTCCGGAGCTGGACTCAGTCTGGCGCAGCTGAGGCGGGCCGAGAATTATAGAAAAAAAGGGGCAACGAATAGTAGGGCTATGGGGCGGTTGGTCTATTGTTGCGACGTGCTCGCGGCGGAATGGCCGTTTCGGCTTGCCCCCCCCTACTACTACAGTCGAGCAGGCAGTCCAACCGACGGTGGGATCGCTGATGGACCTCATCTTCACGAATCAGCGCCAGTAAACAGGTTTACCAGGGTCACTCATCACATTCGGCCAGCGGTAGGTTCACCCACCACTTCCCGAGTTGTTTTCGAGCGACCAATCTGATCGCGAACCCGACGATGGATCGATGCCCGGGCCTCCTGAACCAAGGACCACACGGCTCAGAGACTCGCGATAGATACGGTTACGGATACGGCGACAGCGGCGGTAGCGCTCCACCCCCCCCTTTAAGATTATTGGCGCCAGGGAATCCGCCATAAAATAGAGACGATCATGGCCCCGACAGGGATAGGGCCCTACTATCTATAAGGCGGTTTCCCCAAAGATCCGGAGAAGAATCATAGTTAGTTGCCCATAGAATAGTAGGGCCGGTGCAGAGAGGCGGAACCGGGCTATCTCAGTCTGCATAAGGCTTGGGTGGGGTGGAATCACTCTACTTTGGGTGGGAAGGAACTGGATCGGTCCTGCACTGGCTCAAAGGAATATCGTTTCCGTTCCTCTCCTCTAGCGACAAGAAAGAAAGACTCAACTAACCGCAACCCTTTGTTCTCGGGCGATGGGGATTCGAACACTCGACCTCTCGGTTTCTCCATTCTTTTTCTCTTTCTTTCTGGAACCCTACTATCTAAAAGGGCCCGCCCCCCGATGAACCATCCCCACAGGCTCCCCTCCCGCCCGAAGGGGCGATAGCTAATGGATGCTGGTTTATTGTTGATTGTCAGTCGGATAGATGGATGATGTTGTGCCATCATATTACGTAGTATATAAGATACGGGAGCCTCCACTGGGATTCAACTATTTGCTCATCATTCCTCTCCGGCTCAGCGAAGGAATGATGTTTCTCTGATATCCGAGTCAATAATATAATAGAGGGCGTCGGAAGGTAGGTCGACTGATCGGTTCTTCGCTGCTCCCTCGCCTCAAGGTCGAGTGGCCAATATATATTGAAGGGCGAAAGCGAGATATGCCACTGGAGATGACTGAGACTTTGTTGGTTTGTTTACGGATTATCGGGGTCGAACACAGAATTCACAGGCGTTCAAGTCACAAGAGTTCGCTTCCGATTCTCCCTATCAGACTTAGCTCGACTGAAAGGAGAGGGACGCATCGAACCCCGACCAACCAATACTGGAACATTTGCCCCTATTATTCTATGGCAGAGTTTGGAATCATAGTTGCGGTGGTATATAATGAATCGAGTGATTCCGTTCCGTTCCTCTCTCGGACCTAGTGGGCATAACGCTAGCGGTGAAACTGCATCCGATTCATTCCCCCTCCCCTTAGAATAGTAGGGCTATGGGCATTGCTTTCGGAGGTCGACTCGTGCTAGTTGTATCGTTCCAGCATTCTCCCCACTTAAACAATTGAACCCAGAGGGAATCGAACTCGCACGCATTCAAGTCGGATGCATCGGGATTTCATCCCTCTCTCTAATAAGCGGGAACAGAGGCCCATAGAAAGCGTTTTAGGGCCCATAGAATTGTAGGGCCATCAGCAGCTTGAACGATTGGTTCGAGTTACCATCCATCCGAATCTCCCAGTGTTAATGGTTCGACCCCCATATATCTAGAGGGCCGAAGGCGGGAATGCAGAAACAAAAGCGTCGAAAGAAACCGCTAGAAAGCTTATTAGAAAACCACTGACCGAACGCTTCCCCAACTATATCCCCCCACAGGCCGCCTATAGTTTCTTTAGGCCCTCTGGTTGGTGGCTAATGGTTCGGGTGGGGGGGCCCCTACTATTCGCCAGCCCCTCAAATAGATTATTGTGGGGGGCGGCCCCTTTTTCATATTCTTCCTCCCCACCCTGCCCATAGAATTGATTGTAGGGCACGTGGATTTAATATGCGGGATATGGGTGACGATTTATAGCCCTACCCCCGCCCGGGGCCAGGGCCCTACCCCCCGCCCGGGGCCAGGGCCCTACCCCTACCCCTACCCCTACCCCTACCCCTACTATTATAAGGGTAAGGGTAAGGGTAAGGGTAAGGGGTAAGGGGCAGATTCTATACGTAACATTCATTAATGGCCCTACCCCCTACTATTTAAAGGGGGGGGTAGGGCAACTGGTTCAACTTAAATTGGATCTGCTGGTACTGGTGCTGGCTAGGACTATAGTTGCCAAAGAAGCCTATGCCCCTACTATTGTACTGTAGCGAGGATCAACTTTTGGTCCAACTGGCTCTGCCTCTGCTTATGCCTTTTACTATTACCTACCTATGCGCATCTCTACGTGATCAAACCTATGCTTCATTCCGATCTATACGCGTTTCCAATGATATAATAATAATAGGGCTCGATCTCGATCAATTGGAACATAGGGTGATGCTCATTCTTGAACTAATAGATATGGGTCTGGTTCGGATGCTAGCTCAGATGCTGGTGGTTCTAGGTCATCAACTGGTTTTAGGTCATCATCACTTGCTGCTTAATCTTCTGCTGGTACTGGATCTACTTTTGCTGATCCCTAGTTAAAGAGATGGAACTAATAAGGGTGCTTGCTGGTCCTGGTGGGTCATTTGCTTAAGCGAAATCAACAGACACAGCAGAAGAACTGTCAAAAGAATCACAAAGATAAGAATCTCGCTCTAGCCTCAAAATTCTATGGCCAAAACTATCAAAAAGGGCCCCTACTATTCTAAGGCTATGGGCTGAATATCGGCCTATTATTCTAAAGGGCTGCCTATAGAAATGGTAGGGCGCTAAACCATTCTGGCAGGAGTCTTCCCCTATAAGCGCATTGCCCTTCAAAACTATCAAAAAGGGCCCTTCCGCCGATGATATAAAGGGCAATAGGGCGGGGTAGGGGTAGGGGGGGCGCATCACTACTTTGGAATGCTTTTATGGGCCTAAGGTAGAAGCGGCACGAACAGTTTCCATACCCATTAGTAGTTCCTGGTCCAGATGAAGCCGTACGAGCAGTTAAAGATGCAGATGTTCAAGTTCCACCCGTAGCAGATCAAGACCCAGCATCCCGACCAGCAGCAGTCGGTCCAGCAGTTGATTCTTCTGTTCGAGCCCCTTTATAATATAGGGCCAGTCCCAGATCCTATAGCTAAGCGCGGTTCCATACCCAGCAGAAGCCCCTACTATTAATAAGGCCAGGCGCAGGTGAGACAGGAAAATAAAAGGCGTAGAAGGCAGGCAGTTTATTCTGTTGCCGGATGTCGATTATTCGGTTTATTTAGCTGGCAGTTGGTTCTGTTTACCAAGAAGCAGCCCACAGTCTGGATAGCCGCAGTAGCCACAGCCAGCAGCAGCAGAGGCTGCATCTCTTTCTCGCTTGCCAGCAGCCACCACTACCTTGCCTAGCGTCCCCTCTTCGATAGCTATAGCCTGTTCTTGAACCAGTTACCCGCCCCCCCGCATATAATAGCCGGGCCCCCTATATAAAATGCGGGGCGGGGCGGGGGCCCCCTATATAAAATGCGGGCCCCCCCCCTTTTTTATATAGGGAAAATGCGGGCCCCCCCCTTTTTTATATAGGGAAAATGCGGGCCCCCTATATAAAAAAGGGCCCTTTCCCCTTTCTAATATAGGGTAGGGTAGGGTAGGGTAGGGGCCGGGGCCGGGGTAGGGCCCTTGCCGAATAGTAGGGGCAAAGGTAGCGCCCCCCAGCGCCTGTAGAATAGTAGGGCACTGGTTCCATATCGAGATCCAGTTCCTGATGATCGGGATAGAGATTCTGGCCATAGAATAGTAGGGGCGAGAGTGAGATCCAGAGCTTGATAGAGAGCGATATCCGGGCGGGGGCTCTTGAGAGCGAGATCCAGAGTCTGCTGCTTGTGAGCTAGATATAGTTCGTGAAGGAGATACAGTTCGTGAAGAAGATACAGATCCAGTCGATTGTGTTGATACAGCTTCAGGTGACGCTCTTCTCACAGTGGCAACTATATAAAAAAGGGCTCCTAAGGACGTGGGGGAAGAGTTTCTGTCTCGACCGTAGGACGTGGAAGAGTAGCTTTCTTTCTCGACCAGGGATGCTACTCAGGGTGGTGCCCCTGGATAGTAAGGGCCACGGCTGGTCTTGTTGCTGGTCCTGCTTATCGGCCCTATTTTATTAAAGGCCGGCCCTACGGCAACTGGAATGGGATATGGATCCACGCCTGGAAGCGGATCTGCATCTCTAACGAGCCCCTCTAGCTTTATTTGGCTCTGTATCTGCCCATATAATTTGAAGGGCTCCAGTCGTATCCCGTGCCTTTCCTCCTGCTACCCCTATTCTTTATGCGCCCTACTATCTATAAGGGGTGCCCTACTATCTATAAGGGCTCGGTCAACTGGATCTAAACCCTGATCCCAAGGCAGGACTAAGAACTGTTGCCCATCTCTGCCTCTCTTTTCTATTCTGCTAGTGTTGCTTCCTCCTCTGCTTTGGATGGGGGATGTGTGGGTCCGGGGAAACGTGTGGAATCAAGGTAAAGACTAGGTTAAGACTAGAAAATAATAGAGCAATATCCCGTATAGCAATATTCCGTGTGTGGATATAGGTGTACAATATAAGTCCATTACTGCAAGGTGCATGAGATAAGGCCATAGAGCAGCCTTATACTATATTGGGCAGCACATCACTAAATCTCATCAAGATCATTGCCCGGGGTGTGTAATGAAAAAAGCCTATAGTTTATTTAGGGGGCGAGCGCGAGCTTTATCCACAGATAGAACCCCGCCCTTTCGCTTGCAACCTTTGCCTATCCTACTGCACCTGGTATTGCTGCTTAATTAATAGCTGGCACTGACATGGATGTTTCCTTCGATGCTGCTAGCTCGGATGCAGGGCCATAGCCCTACAATTCTATGGGGGAGGGCCACCCACTCTTTATTTGAAACTGGATCCCGTTTTCAGGAGCAGCACCCGACAGCATCGGAACAAGCTCCAGATAAGCATGGACCAGAACCAGCAAAAGGGAAGCAAGCATCCTCACCACCATCCCCACCAGCATTAGAGGAAGCACCCCGCTAAGATACGGATCCAAAGCCAGCCCTACTATTATATGCGATCCCACAGAAACAGAAGCGGGCAGCAGAAGCAACGGTGGCAATAATCTAAAAGGGGGCCCTTGAGAACCCTATATTATAAAGGGGGCTATGGGCAGTAGCAGAGTTCCCCGTAGAATTTGCCCTTTTTTTCTATAGTTGCAGATCCAAATCCATATGCATATCTGGTTCCAGGCATGGATTCAGCTGATCGAGATGATGTGATTGCCCTATATCTCTATGGGGACCCGGAATCACCAGTAGTGGTTGCATTTGACCAAGTTTCAGTAGCTAGGATAGCAGCAGTTCGTTTCCTAGTTGGAGATCAAGACCCAGTTGCTATTGATGATCCATCCAGCAGCGCATAATCTTGTAGATAATCGAGAGCCATCAGTAGCAGACCGGGATCGAAACCCATTAGCTAGGGTAGATTCAGATTCTCTTGATTCAGATCTATAGGCTGCCCTTATAAATTATAGGCCGCCGATCCACGCGCATCGCCCGGCTATCCCCTACCAGCTCCCCCTTACTCATCGATCTGTCACCAAATCGCAGCGATCGGGCCTACTATTTCTAAGGGGAGTGACCTAGCCTAATATAATAATAGGGCCCCGTTCTATGTTCTTCGATCTATGCAATGCTATCGGGTCTCAATCACGAGTATCAGCTTTTCAATCACTATCATTAGCGGGTCGGGAGGCCCTTCAAATAGTAGGGCGTATGCATATGGGGAATATAGCTAAGCTATCTATTGACATTATTTTATACTGGGCCCTACTATTATCAATTGGTAGGTACTTGACTTAGGCAAATATAGAGGTCCATTGGTACAGATGGATATGCGTACGGAGGCAGTCTCTCCACGGAGCATCCATAACCCGTGCTTATTTGTCCAGCCCCCCGATGATATAAAGGGCCATTGCAGTCATTACTCACTTCAATATTCCCAAGGGTAGGGGCCCTAGGGACATAAGAACCAGACCAAGGAGAAGCAAGAGCTATAGCGGCTGTAGGAGTTGGCAAATCCAATAACCCTTCATTATACATAAATGGAATATCTAAATGAAGCAACTAGAACCGAGTGTACACCTAGAACCTTTTGAAACGAACCCCCTACCCCGGCCTTCTTTCATATTATTGCCCTACTTTTAGATCTTAGCTATGGTTGAAGAGATATAGCTCCGGGATAGTTTTGCCACATTATCTTTATTGAGAAAGCGAATAGGGCCCTATTATTATATTATTGGCATAACTAGCTGGACCTGCACTAGAATATTGAAGGTATAGTCAAAGTAGTATAGGCTAACTGGAGTAGATGGTACAATAAAGAATAACTGGAATACTTCAAAAGTGTATCCAAGCCCCTACTATTCTATAGGCAACCAATCTAATTAGCTAGAAGGTGCCCATAGTAGCGAATCCAAGTGCCATCGGAGCAACCTTTACTGGTTGAAGCCACCAATCTCATTCAATGTTCTAGTTTACCTCCCCGGGACGAATTCGAGCAAGCCAATAAAAAGATCCTTACCGATAGTCACTCACGGAAAGCTGTCAACAATACCCAAGGGATTTATTGCTCGCCCTACGGGGCCATAGGGAAATCGAGGGGCGGAGCCACTCGGCCAATAATAGAATAGGGCGACGAAGGAGATCGAGGAGAGCCCTATAGTTTCTTTGTCCGCCCCCTTCCGGCCCGCCGGGCCCTTTATAATAGCCGGGCAACGGCATAAAGAGAGGGGCCCACCGGATCGATCCTCAATTAAAGATGTAGAAAGACTGTCTTCTCTTTCCTTTCCTTATCACATCATAGATAAGCACTGGAATCATCGCCCTTTTTTATAGAATTGGCACCGGAATCATCGGTACACACTGGAATGATCGCCCTTTTTTATAGAATTGGCACCGGAATCATAGATAAGCACTGGAATCATCGCCCTTTTTTATAGAATTGGCACGCGTAGGAATCATGAGCACGCGTAGGAATCAGGAGCACCGGAAGCGGTACACCGGAATTGAATAGGAGCAGTTCACTAGCCATGAGTAGGAGCAGTAGCAAGCGAGTAGCAGTAGCAGAGCCAGTGGCAGAGCGAGTAGCAGTAGCAAGCCACTCTAAACCGAGTAGCAGTAGCAGAGCGGTTTCAAATAGTAGGGGGTAGCAGAGCCTGGAAAACGCAGAGCCCATACGAGTAGCAGTATCATTGATTCTATCGAGTGGCTATCTCTATCGAGTGACTGGTACGAGAGGAAGAGCGACTAGTATGATAGCTAGCCCTACTATTCTAGGGCCCTACTATTATAAGGGCCCTACTAATTCTAAAGGGAACTACATTTGTAGGTGGTTAACTTATGGATGGAATGTTCAGTTCAAAATACGGGCGGGGTTTATTAAAATAGAACACCGTCGATAGGCGGGCGCAAAAGCCCTACAATTCTATGGCGCCGACTGCTTTCCCTACAATTATATGGGCTGCGCTGGAAGCTCTAATAAGATGATCGGGGTTTCTCCGAATACGAGACTGACTCCAATATTGGTATAAGTTCCAAGATGTGGTCCACATTTTATAGTTATCCAATAAGTCCAGTTCCCATATCCCGTGTTGTTCCTACTTTACGTGTCTCGACTAATCCTATTGTTCCAAGGAGTGATGCGGATCCAAAGCCAATAGTTTCATATCCTTTAGTTGCATAACCCAAAGCCCCATATAATTTGAGGGGCCTGTGAAAGTGGAAATCTCAAAGAAGAGGCTACCCCGTACCTGTGGTTGCATCTGTGTCGGATTACCACCCATTGGAAGCAGAGACTTCGGTAGCAGCAAGCACAAAGGCTATTATGGAAGCAGCATACAATTAATGACTAGTAGGGCGGCCCCGATATATAGTATAAGGGCCTTCAAATTCTATAGGGCCCTGTCCCCTATATTATAAAGGGCCAGTGAATAATGGTTGTGACCCACCAGCATAGAAGGCGAGAGAAGCCATATCACCAGCAGCGTAGCCCTTTTTTATATAGTTGGGAGCAATAGGATAAAGTAGAGGAGGCAACAGAATAGGCCTTTAGAATAGTAGGGGGGGCGGCCCCGCCCCTATATAGTAAAGGGTAAAGGGCCTCAATTTTCTCGCCCCGGGCTGCTGGATCCCCCTACTATTATAAAGGGCAGTTGCCTATAGATAAGTAGGGGCCAGAACCATAGTCAGTAGTTCCAGATCCTGAACACCGGGGCCCAGCAGCCCTACTATCTTAATGGGCAGGTACGGAGGCAGGAGGGGAAACATCTCTTCGCGTGGTTCCAAATCCGGACCCTAGGCATCTATCTTTGTAGCAAGGGTAGAGTAATCAAAGTAAGCACGTCTTCCCAATATAGTAAAGGGGCAATGAATATATCGCTCAGGGCCCCCGAGCCCTCTCTCTAAATAGGGGCCTTCCTTGCCTGGCCCTTATAGTAAAGTACTTGGTACCACCCATTCAAAGATACGGACTCAACCTTAGACGACTGTTGTTAGGATAAGGAAGTGTACTATCGATCCCTAAGCGAATCAAGGGGAATCAAAGAAAGCAGCATCAAAGCCCCTTTCAATAGTAGAGGGTGGTTGGCTGGGTGAAAACACCAGTAGCTTAGGTAGAGTAAAAGGCAGTAGATCCACCGGCATCAGTATAAGCACAGGGAGCATCCGAACCAGTGGAGGTACCAAAGGCAGTAGATTCATCACTTAATATATGATGCAAAGCCCCTACGGGCCCATTCCTTCCAGTTCAAGATTGAGATTCACCAGCAGAGGCGTCGGCTAAGCCTACTATTTCTAAGGGGCGGAGGGAATAATAGAAAGAGCGTTTCGAAAGTCAGATCGAGAGATCCTTTTTATGGTTCGTTCCCGGGGCGCGAAGCCTCAATTTATTCTATGGGCCCCCTACCCCTACCCCTATATTAGAAAGGGTAAAGGGTAAAGGGGCGACTATATAATTCATAAAATTGGTTTTAAGATCCATATGATGGAGATCCTCCCCTACCATTCTATAGGCGAGAGGCAATATCCCTTGGTTAAGCAGAGAACCAACAGCAGCCCTTTTTTTCTATAATTGTAGCAATGGTCAAAAAGGTAGCAGCAAAGTAAGCAGAGGCGGAGGCAGTTCAAGACCCTACCTATAACCAATTGGATCTGTGCCATATTGAGATCAAGACCCAGCATCACCGGCATCTTGCCGCCCTTTTTTGAGATAATTCCAGCATCTATTCTTTTTCGAGAGACATTACCGCATCAACAATTATAGAAAGGGCGGCCCCCCTTTTTTATATAGTTGGGCCACCCCCCCCAATAAATAGCATACCTTTTATGCCCTACTATTCTAAAGGGGCGAAAGGCAGCTCCCCTTTCTAATAATGGGCCATAGCCCCCTACTATTAGAAAGGCAGTTCACCGGATCCAGATTCATATGTGGAGCCCCCTATATTATAAAGGGCCATCTCGCCCCTCTTCGTGTATATTTCATCCCGGATCCGGCCCCATAGCTAGTTATCGAACCCGTTAAAGCCATATCCATATGCTTCAGGCGCGGATAAATATATAGGTCCTACAATAAAAGAGTCCCCAGTGGTGGATCCCCCAAAAGCAGAAGCCGCCTATATTATAAAGGGCCCTACGGGTAGGGCCTATAAAATAGTAGGGCCCTTTATAATATAGGCCCAATAAGTAGTCCAACTATATAAAAAAGGGCGGGGCCCGTTCGAAAGTAAGTAACGGAGTCCCTATCAGATCAATATGTTGTTGCAAGGCCAGTAGTAGAGTACCCAGTTCAATATCCAAGCGCTGGGGCCCAAACTAAATAGTAGGGGCCATAATAAAGACAAAAGCAGTATACCGGCCCCTTTAGAATAGTAGGGCTAAGTTGACCCGCACGCAATCTTAACAAGCATAAAAGGCAGATACGGGAACATAGGCAATAGACTGAGAACTACCAGCAGCGGAGGCGGAGGTAAAGGACACAGAAGCATATATAAAGGTGGTTACAGGCCGTGTTTTATCTACCAGGCTTTCTTATGATATATTTTCTCCGGAGTCATAATCAGAAGCAGGGGCGGCAGAATCAATTGCAGTCTCACCTGTACTACGTAGTAATCACCTGCAAAGGCGAAGGCATAGGTCGATACTGTGATGCGCCCTATATTAGAAAGGGCCGTAACAAACAAATAAAAGGCTGCACGCCACCCCCGTCCAAGTGGTATAAAAGGGTGGGATAAATCAGTGAAAGAGGCGAAGGCGGTTCGTTACCTTGTTTCAAATCGAAAGTCCCATCCCAACCAGATTGATACCCACAGAAGCACTCATTGATGCAGGGGCCCCCCCTTTACTATATTGGGGCGGCTGGGCGATAGTAGGGAATCGATGGAAGCCCGCAGCCCTGAGCGATATATTCATTGCCCCTTTACTATATTGGCAGTTGCGTATCCATCAAATCCAGTTGCTTATGTAGTATATAAAAAGCAGAAAAAAGGGCCGGCAAATGAAATCATCGCCCCTTTGGGGCTGCTGCTATTGTTTATGCCCTACCATTCTATAGGCGGTGCTTTCAGCTTGGTCACTAATGCGTTCTTCGTTGCTTTCTCTGTTTATGCTTCCTCTTCTACTGCCACTGGTAGTGGTGCTTTAATAACTCGATCTGGAACCTAGATCCTGCCTATGCCCATCATGCTATTAGGTGAACAACCGGCTATGGAGCTTTGCGCTGTTCCTGCCCTACCCCTACAGGGTAAAGGGCCCTGCTCTCTCTGCTGACTTTGCTGCGGGCGTCCCCGGGTCTATCTGCTACTTAGTCAACAGGCTCTGGTCCCGGATCAACAAGGTCATCTACTGGAACTGCACCTAGATATGGAACCGTACAAAGGAATGCTGGCACTGGAAAGGAATTGGACTATATGATGGTGGGGCAGGCTTCCCCTACCCACGCCCTTAGGTCCATCCACACGTTTTCTACTAGGTATATTCGGCTATAATCGGAACAGGGAAAGATACTGGACGGAGTTGGGCCTATATTATAAAGGGCCCTACTATTTGATAGGCCCCGAATAACTTCTATATCGCTCTCCATAATCGTTAAAGTCGCTGCGGCTGTCACCTTGACTTCTTATGTTGCCCCCTAATCTGCCACCTATGGTTATAAACCGTATCCACCTCAAACTCAATCCACTGCTGGTGAATCTGGATCAAGGGGTTCAAAGCCCTACTATTCTATGGTCACCCTGCATCAGTGTCAATTTAAGATCCACCAGTTCAAGAGTCCTTAGTTGCCCTACTCTCGATAAGGGGCCCTTATCGAGAGTAGGGCAATTATTAGAGTCAGTTTTTGCTGAAGCAGTAGCACCCCCCATTGAAAATAGTAGGGCAATAGACTCGATTGATTGACTACGAGTCGCTTAATCTATCCCTAGCGAAGACTATCCAAAACCCGTTCCGAATCCCCGGCCCTTTCTACTCTAACGGGTAGAAAGGGCCTTCAAATTCTATAGGGGATTCTATTGGCACATTCACCACCAGCAGGCAGCCCCCTTTAGAATAGTAGGGCGGCGAGCGATCTATAAGTAGTAATTTATGCCTACCCTTAGAATAGTAGGGCTATGGGGCTAGCCCCATAGCCCTACTATTCGCCAGGGTAGGGCCCATAGAATTTTAGGGCGCATCCCCGCGCCTATAGATAGTAGGGGCCGTTCATTCCCCATCAACCGGGATTATAGGATGTGAAACCGAACGAAGGGCCCGTAGGGGGGGAGGTAAGACCACTGCTTGCTTTGCTTCCTCTATGGCTAGTAGTGCTGCTTCCGTAGCTGGTTCTGATGCTAGCGATGCTTTAACTTAAGGGTCAACTCTGAAATATGGATCCGGGTCCATTGCTCCGGCCCGACATATAATAATGGCAATTGGCCCTACTATTCTATGGCCCACCCCATCAATTGATCGAGATTGATACCCTGCAGGCAGCGAAGAAAGCATACGAGTGAGCCCCCCATTCCAGGTATGGTTTGGAATGGGTCATTGACTACTTTATCCTTTTGACAATAGTAAGAACAATCTATTTATCCCCCCGCTCTTAGAGAGAGTTGAAGATAGCTTCAGCTTTCTACGCATTCATATACGGACAAATCTCTCATGTTATTCATCCTTGTCCAATTGAGGGACTGCAAGTGCCAAACGCGGATCCATCTTCTATGGTGATGGTAGTGCATCAATATCCGTATAGTGACTGCAATATGGAATCTCATGTCTTCAGTTCCTAAGGCGCACCGCAGCTATGAATTCATTTTTGAACTTTAGCTTCGATTATTCAGTAGTCGCTCTATATCAGTAGTAAAAGCACCACCTGCAGCAGAAGCATTGGCCCTTTCTATAGTAGGCAACAGACGCGGTTTTCCAACAGAATATGAGACGGGATCCCTATATTATAAAGGGCCCCTACAATTCTATGGGGGTTCACCCGTAATCTGAATGAAATGAAGGGGCCCGTAATCTGAATGAAATGAAGGTTACGGCCTATAGATAGTAGGTCATCTGAACGGAGTGAAGGTTACGGGCCGGCGCCCCATTGAAAATAGTAGGGGCCCATCAAAACATAGGTTCCAAGTCTCTCTATCTATAATCAGCGACAGCGAGAACCAACCACTGACTTCCGAACCGTGATGGAAGAGCAATTCCCCCTACTATTGAAAGGGGAACCATGAACCCCGCCCGATTGGATAGGAGGTTCTATACGTAATATGACTGACTCCAGAGACGAGCCCTTTCTTTATAAGGAATAAGCGACAGCGAACCATCGGAATGCAAGTGAGAGACAGCAGCAGCCTGTAGGGCGAATTAAACGTTCGAATATGTTAAGCATACGGCTAGCGGTGTTATGTATGTTAAGCCCATAGCTGGGCTAGCGTTGTTCGTTCTGAGCCTGCCGGGAGAACAACTCTACTAATATTTCTCCAAAAGCAATAGGAGGCCCGCTCCTCCTCGGCTTAAGAGCAAGCAAGGGCAAGGCAAGCAATCGCAGGATCACCTCACCTACTATTCTAAAGGGCACTAGCCATAGAATAGTAGGGGGCCCTTGCCCATCGTTCTACCTAGTGCCCGAGCCATCTCGCCTTTATAATAATAGGGCAAATCGAACCGCTATATCGACGACAGCAATAATGATTTCTTGGGGGCTTGAAGAACGGGGGGGAAAGTGGGCAAGGCACATGGCTGGAAAGGGGGAGTTAGCCGGGAAGGAAGTGAAAAGGAAGTGTTGGAGAGACAAATCCGTTCATTTCATGCCCTACGGCCCGGAACTCCCCTTATAGATAGAGGGCAGCCGGGGGCCCGGCTGCGGGGGTGGGCCCTACTATTCTAAGGGGAGTTGAGGTAGATTAGCTGTTGCCTACTATTCTAAGGGCCCTACTATTCTAAGGGCCCTACAACTTATTATAAGGGGGTAAGGGGGCAAGCACTATAGAATCGATAGGGAGCGAGCCCTTTCTAATATAGGGGTTGCCACTCCTCGTCGACCGCCCGGCTATTATAAAGGGCCCCGCCAACCAGAAGCCATCGCTAGATTCTCCATCACTGATCCGATCGGGGAGCTTAGAAGTAATTGCCATTCCTAACCAACCGGCAGAAGCCATTGCTCTCCCATTGGCCCTAACCAACAACACAATGGCTTTTGTCCAGCCCTACTATTCTAAAGGCGGCCCCTTCAAATATAGGGCATCGTGATACTATAGGTCGCTGAGCAACTATAGAAAAAAGGGCAAAGTGCCCTACTATTCTAAAGGCGTTCAGTCCGATCTTTCTTTGAACCGGGCGCGCATCAGAAAGAAGCTTAGAGGAGGGATGCCGGTATCTGGTGGCCTACTATGAATAGGGGGACCTAAAGAAGCCACTTCGATATTGCAGATAAATAGAATGCGTTATTACTGGGCTGGGCTGGGCTGGGCTGGGCTGGGCTGGGCTGGCTGGGCTGGGCTGGGCTGGGCTGGGCTGGGCGGCCGCCTTTAGAATAGTAGGGCACCGCAGGAAAGAATGCGCTATGACCTCCTGGCGGGCTTGATTAGTCAGCTTGCTGCCCAATCCTTTCTCTAGTTCCGGATCCGGATCAATCCTTTCTCAGTTCTATCCCCGGGGGGCTGTTTGTTGGCTTGCTCCCATTATACATGACTTGCCCTGCTTTCACAACCTTCACCCGGCCCCTACCTAAACGGGCTCAAGCTACCGTACCAGGATAATAGTAACTGGGCCCTACTATTCTATGGCAACAGCTTAGTCACTGTCTCCAAGGGCCTGTCAATAAAATGTTGTTGTCCCGTTGCACTATCTCTCGAGAATTCGCCCTTTAGATAGTAGGGCCAAGATAACACTTGTGGATAATGGCACTCCTTCCCTGCTTCCTTGTTGACTCCTTGGATCTTGTGAGCGTTTCTTATGGTTTGGTTGGGCGGGCAGATTCCCTTGCCGAATAGTAGGGCGTAACATGCGGGGCCAATTTTCTATAGTTGGGCAGGGCCCCTACTATTCTAAAGGGGCATACTACACATGGATGGGTGGGAACTTTAGGGCCGGCAGGGCCCTTTTTTATATAGTGGGCCGCCCCTATATTAGAAAGGGCCCTTTTTTATATAGGGGCCCGGCTATTATAAAGGGGGGGGCCATTGAATCGATTCTATACGTAACATGCCCCAGCCGAATAGTAGGGCCCCCACCCCCCATTATAGTTCTTCTATCTATGGTTCGCCCGGCTGGGGGTGGGTGGATATAGGAGAACCCCCCACAATAATCTACCGGGCCCACACACGCTCTACTGATTCGGGATGGGCCATGCGGTTGGAGATGGGTCGCCCGTGGCCCTACTATTATAAGGCATGCCCTGAACCATCTTGTACCAATCAAGATCGGGGACAATTCAAAAATAATAGGGTAATCGGAGTGAGTAATCCATAATCTAAGCACTCGACCCCCTCCCCCTCAACGATATATGGATATGGATATGGGGGCGTGGCCTCCAGCTATATAGCCGTATTGAGATCCCATAGAATAGTAGGGGCCCTCTGCACCGGAGACCGTGACTGTGGCTGTGACTATGACTACGACTACAGGGGGGGAGGAACTGGGGGGAACTAGGCACTGCAAGCGACAGCGACATAGACGATCATAAAGCCGCCCCGGGCCTCCCGGCGGTCGAGAGAATAGTGAGTGGCCCGTGTGCCCCCTTCCCCCTTCTATATAGATGGAGATGGGGCCCGGCCGAGGGAATAAACCAATCGAGCGGGCCGTGTGCTTGCTATCGGGGCTTCATCCGAGCGGGCCGTGTGCCGGGCTTTATGGATAGACGGGGCCCCTACCCCTACCCCGCCCTATTATAAAGGTAAAGGGCCCTTTTTGATATAGTTGGCGCCCTCAAATTCTATGGGGCCAAAGGCAGTCGGGCGCCCTACTATTCTAAGGGGTTTCGAAATATCATCTCTAAACTATAGCCTCCCACCCGCCCAACAGCTCTGCTCTAGTTGTGCTCACTCATATAGATAGAGAGTGGGGTGGGGGCGGCTAGATCAGCATCAGCAGAAATTTGGACTATAGACTCTAGAGAGTAGACTATAGACTATAGAGAGTCAGAGTCAGTCGTCGGCGAATTCTATAAAAGAAGGGCCCATCCCTTAGAATAGTAGGGCCCAATCCCAACTTGAACCCTCAACTCTAACCCCCAACTCTAGAGGGCAGCTGGGGGAGCCCCTCTCTCGTATATATATGGCAGGCAGCCCTCTTATGGGTTATCTCGCCCTACTATTCTAAAGGGCCGCTGGGATCAGATCAAAGCCCCTCTATATGAACTATGGCAGGCAGCTGGGGGAGCGAGTGGGATCAGATCAAAGCCCTCTATATGAACTACGGCAGAACGGAACAGCTGGGAGAGCCCCCTCTCCCCTCTGAACTATATGGCAGAACAGCTGGGAGAGCCCCTCTCCCTCTGAACTATATGGATATGGAGTTCTCTCGGCCGCTGGGCCCTCTATGTATGAACTATGGCAGCTGGCGTATATTCTATTTTATTCTATTATGTTATCTTAGACTCCCGACCTCTATTGAATATAGGGTCCGCTCGACCCCCTATAGCTATATGGGCGAGAGGAGCCCTGAACTATCTAGATGGCGATAGGACGAGCTGGGAGAGGAGCCCCGACTACTATACTCGTTGTCCTCAACTCCCTACTGATCGGCGGATAGGCAACACCATACAGACAAGGATGATCCCACATGAAGAGCCATCGGCGGATCGGCGGATGTGAACACCACACATCCGCCGCAGGGGTGGGTGGGAGGAGAGGCCCCCGGCCGAGTAATCTAATCCGAACTATGGGTGATGGGTGACCCCCAGTTGGATGTATAGGGCGTGATCATGGATTAACAACCACCGGATGGCCTGAACTATGGGTGACCCGTTGAACCTGCACTTGTTTTCGGAACCGCCGTACCTATATATATGGGCATCCATCGCCTTACTATCTATAGGGCCCTACTATTCTAAGGGCAGTCTACCTACGCCCCCTTTAGAATAGTAGGGCCGATACAAACCTGCTGCCTATATATTATATGGGGGCCCTATATATTCTATGGCGCTAGAGTAGAGACCGCTCAGAACGGTCAAGTCGACCACACCACAGTTCAGATAGAGGGCTGCTCACTTACGCATCGAACCTGCACCTGCCCCTACTATTAGAAAGGGCACCCATCTTGAACTATATGGTATGGGGGTTGGGCATGATATTATAGATCTAGATCTATGGGGCGGGGGAGAATGGAGAGATATCCGGATGGCCTTATAGATAGTAGGGCCGATCTCCCCCAGCCGGCCTTAACTATAGAGGGGCGGATCTCCCGAGCTAGCAACCGATCAGCGGGTCGGAGCCATAGAATTTATAGGGGCCTATTGGTTCTATCTGGTCGAGGGGCCCTATCTTTCTACCGAAATCTAGAGCTCTGCCCATCCGGCGGATGGATGCATCGACCGCCTATCTATATATCGGGTCGGCCTATAGATAGTAGGGCGTATGTAATATGACTCAACCGGGGTGGGTGGGAGTGAGATAGTGGTCGAGTCCTTGAATAAGGGCCCTACTATCTATAGGCCTCCCGCCACTTATATATAATAGGGGCTCCCGCCACGCCACTTATATATAGGGGTTAGATATTTCTGGAAAAACCCGCAAGCCTACGGGCTCAATCTGGCATGCCCGATCAATCGAAAACTTCCTCTGGTCGAACCAGCTTGCTAATGAGCTCTGAAACGATTGTAGCTGCTCCGGAAGGCACCTCCGTCGAGTAAGCTGGTTCGACCAGGAATGGGAGGTCCTGGGGGGGTGGGCCCTACTATTCTAAGGTGGTTGATCAGCCCTATTGACAATGGGCGGGCCGGATTTGATGACTGCTCAAGCGGGAGACATGGCGGAGGGCTTCTTTAATTCCGTGTGTGGCCCCCCCCTACTATTATAAGGGTAAGGGGGCCCCCCCCCTACTATTATAAGGGAATTGCCCAATGGGGGGATGGCCCTAAACGGCATCTTCCTCTGCATGCCCCGCATATAATAGTAGGGCCAGCCCCCTACAATTCTATGGGGAACTATAGGCCCTCATCTGAATGGAATGAAGGCCCTCATCTGCAACTATAGATAGTAGGGCCCCATTCTAATATAGGGGGTAGGGGTGCCCTTTTTTCTATAATTGGGAGCGGCAATTCTATGGGGAACTATAGGCCCTTACCTTGGCCAGGCCTTTATAATATAGGTAAGCGATAACCTTAGAATAGTAGGGCATAGAATAGAGGAACGGAAACTTTAGCAGGCAGGTTATAGCACGGGTCCGGGGGACTGGGCCAACTCCGACAACCGTATCTGTACCTGAGCGAAGGGAGGCTGGTACATTCACTGGTTCCGGAGAAACGGATGTAGGAAACTACTGGTACTATGTACGATGGCGATCCAAGCTGTTTTCTGTTGGGATTCGCGGTCGGGCGCCCATAGAATTGAAGGGGAGTCAAACCACAATTGGATGTTACAAAAGGGATAGAAGGCACTGCCCGGCCTAAGTGTCAATTTGATCTCCACCACCTCTACATGGTGTCAAAGGCCCGCTTACCCACCGCCACACCTTTGACCCCTCATCATTCAGAGGGCCAGAATCCACTACAGCGATTCGACAGAGATATGTATGGGAACAGGAAAGCTTGTTGGAAAATCCGATAAAGACAGAGCGGGGAAATAAAGGTATAAGTGGATAGAAAATATCCACCGACTTCTCCGAGTGAAGCGAACGAAATGGATCAATAGATGGACACATAGATCAAGATATCTGTCTCTATATGTGCACGGGGTCCGATTGTCTAGCTATTGGTACTCCGCATCTTCACGAAGAATTCAATTTCACTGAGTCCTAAGGAGACAGTAGGGCAGTCGTTACACCATTCATGCAGGTCGCTACTTATGCGACAAGCAATTTCGCTACCTTTGTCACAGTTCTAGTTACTACTACGATTGACTGAACAGGGAGGCCCCTACTATTTCTAAGGCAGGCACCTGATTAATCGTTACTCATGTAAGCATTCTCACTTCTGATACCTCCAGGTGTAGTCCCTTCTCCGGTATACGGAACGTTCCGCTACTGACCCGCTTAGTTATCAACAATCCGCGCGCCTTTAGAATAGTAGGGACTGAAGTCTTATTTGGGCGGGCCTTTCAATTCTCCCGCGATGCCCGGCGGAGCGGAATTTTGAGAAACCATTCTTGATACCTTCTCGGATCGGTTCTACGAGCCCTACTATTCTAAGGGCTTTTTTCTCTAGTTGCCGGCCCCGCATATAATAGTAGGGGTTCTAAAGGCAGATTCTATACGCCTGTGGGGTTGGGTGGGGGGCATAGTCGCCTAGCCTACTACTATAGTTGTTCTTCCGGATTATTCCCAGCTATAGTTCCCATGCTGCATGCGGGTGGGTGGGAACTATAGGGCTAGACCTAGACTAGATTCTAAGATTCTAGACGTAACATGCCCAACTATAGATAGTAGGGGAACGGCCCCGATCTCAATCAATTGGGGCCCGCCGGAACCGCTTCTAAATAGTAGGGGCTCCCACCCCCCTACTATTATAAGGGCCCTACTATTCGGCAAGGGAATCTGGCCAAGATTGAAACTGGCAGGGCAGAATCACATTATGGATTTGCGCTCAAAATGGCCAACGAATAGTAGGGCCCTTATAATAGTAGGGCCCTTAGAATAGTAGGGGGGTGCTAATCCTGGAACACATAATCTAGGAACACGTGCCAATGCTGGCCAATAGAATAGTAGGGCACACGCGCAAATGGGAAACTTTACCCCCTGGCCCGGGGAACAATGGCATATTTCGGAACAGGGAGACTGACCGGAAAAGGAGCTATGATAGTGCCGGGGTGCTGCACGCTATGGAACCGGATAAACAGCTGCTCGATCTCAATCAATTGGCTCTGCCTTTGTCCCTTAATGTATAGGCACCACCTCCAGTCAAGCCTAGATTCAGATCAAGTCCCCCGTAGGGCGGATGGTCGAGAGCCAGTAGCTTATTCCGCCCGCTGATCCAATCGCCCTTGTGCCCTTAGAATAGTAGGGTAGGGGCGCTAGTTTCACCCGTTTATGAATAACCAGCACCAAGCCTCTTCCCCGGTCTCTTAATCCTTTCCTTAACGGCCTCCATGACACTCATGAAGTCCATTGCATGAGTTTGTGATTTGTCAAGATGTCATACGGCCGGTGTGTCCAAACATCTACTATTTTATTTCCCGTGTTCGCCTATAGATAGTAAGGGGAAAATCTAGCCATGCTCAATGTGCATGCGATCGCCACAGGTGTGACGAAGGTGGGTCGAACCCTCCCTGCGTAATGGTATATAAGGAAGCATCCAAGATTGAAACTTTTCCGGTAGATGCCTGGCCCTCTATTCCATTGTGGCCCTGTCCCGCGAGATGGGAGTATGCACATAAGTATGCCTGGCTCCGATGTGATGTCTCGCTTAGGTGTCTATCCGTACTGTATGAAAGAATAGCGGAATGTGCCTTACCTTAAAATACCCCCTACTATTTTAAGGAAGGCATCAAAATAGCCCCCTACGCCATGGAGGTTGGGACCAGAAAGAGCTTCGTATATACAAAGGTAACTTCACACCGGGGAAGAAAAGAGAGCTTTCGATGTTCCTGCCCTACTATTCTAAAGGGCACAAAGACCTAGTAGGAGATCCATATGAAGATACGGGTGCGGGGCCAATTGATGGGGTGGCCATAGAATAGTAGGGCCAATTTAAAGGCCGAATGAAAGCAGCATAGTCAGTCCTACCATAAGCATAGGCGGTTTAAGCAGCAAAGTCAGAGCTAGGAGCATAGCCATTTATAGTCGCAGATCTACCACTTCGCTATGCATTCCTTCCTATTCGATAGGTAAAGGCAGAGCCTGTGGACTTCATTGACCGAGTCAAGCCATAACCCTAAGTTTTGGATCCATATTGAATAGTTTACCCATAAGTAGAAGCATCACTAGATCAGAACCAGCTACGGAAGCAGCACCAAAGCTTAGCTATTCCATTCGTTGACCTATCCGCTCCAGCACCAAATACATAGACAGTCCCAGGTGTTGTTTAAGAATCGCCATCATAGGGAACACCAGGAGGAAAGACAGGGGCAAGGGTAGCTGAGCCAGTTCCAGCATTCGTTTAAGTCCTAGTTTCTATTGATCCGCCTATAGATAGTAAGGGCCCCATAGAATAGTAGGGCGACTAGTTAAAGCATACCGCAGTCCTTGATCCAGATTCAGCCCGCGTTCATAAGTGCCTCTAGAGTGTTAAGTTTATGAGTGGAAATAGGTGGCCCTTAGAATAGTAGGGCCTTGTTCCATTCCTAAATCTTCCGTTAGTTTTTCTTTTATGTCCAATGTAACAATCTTCCAATAATCTAAATAAGGCGCGGTTCCTTGTAGATAACTCCTGTTGCTTGATTGCTGCTCCCAGGGCCCTAATAAGTTATAGGCCTAATAAGTTATAGGTGTTTTCTAGGGTTTTGGGATTGCTCCCATAAGGCTAAGTTACTTAGTTAAGTGAGCATGTGATCGGTTACACATTCTTAGTTGTATCCCTCATCACCTAAATGAGACTCTTTACGACTCGATCTTTTGCCCTTAGATATTTGGTATGGAACTGAACACTTTGAGTCCGAGGCGGCTAGTTAATTATTAGAAACTATGATTTGTATAGGGGAGTTGACCTCCATACGGTCGGGTTTGGCCCCCATACCTTTGACCAAATGATAAGCATATTTATTCTATCTGAGATACACAGGCAGCAGGTCTAAGTGGATATTCTTTTGTAATCTCCACTAACCAACACATACGATTTGTTCTCATCCATTTGAACGAGATACGACACTCAGCACTTATGAGGAATTATGATACGATTCATAAGCCCGGGTGCCAGATATTCACTTAGATGGTACGCACGGGCCCTTTTTTCTATAATTGAACATTCGGCGGTGAACAATTCTAGTTGTTTGTTCGGTGAACGGGATAGATAAAACCATTGATCGTTGATCATGCTTGACCCATTGGGGATGAGGGGTCGAACCACTGCTAGATGTCGTCTGCTACATCCGGACTTATTGATCCGGTCCTCAAGGCCTTTCTTCTGGAATGAGGTGAGAATAGGGTTCCCCTCGACTTGCCAGGATAGGAATGACCTAAGGCGGGGCTCCGTGATCCCCCAAGCTTGGAGGTGACACAATGATGGAACCATCGATCGAGGTGAACGCTGCTTTGTTCGATTGATTCGAAACGCACCCGAGCCGGCGGGAGCCAACGAAGGTGGGTGGCGATAGTGACCGTAATCGCCTAGAAGTGAAAAAATGGGCGCGCGCGCGCCCGGTTTAGATTATCGTGGCCTTTCTCAATTCCCGGCACCCCCGCCTAGAAAAAAATGGGCAATTTATAGGGCGTGTAAGGGTTGTCTGGTTCATATGACTGTTCAAGTGACCCCCCGAGAAACGAATTGCCCCTTTTGAAGTGGGCCCTACAGGGGGGCCCTTTTTTTCGGGGCGGGGCGGGGCCTTGTCGCTAATCAATCTGTCTGTTAGGCTTTGACCATGTCTCCGCTTACGCAGTACATATGGCGCAAGACGGTTTCACAGATCGAGGTCGGAATGGGATCGGGTGTGTCACGTCTTGCCGTAGTGCCCGTGAAGCAGATGAATGAGGATTCGAACCTCACCCTCATTGAACTACCGTGATGATGAGGTCTCCCCTCACCCTCATTGAACTACCGTGATGATGAGGTCTCCCCTCACCCTCATGCCCTACAATTCTAAGGCAGATGAGGGCCTCACCCTCACTCCGATGCACATGAGGGCCTGCCTCATGGATACGCAATCATCCACTCACCCTATTCATCCAATGCCGGTAGGGCCCTACCATTCTATAGGCGGCTGATTCTTATCGATTCTATACGTAACATGCCCACCCCCCGCCAGTATAGAGATAGGGGCCGTTGAATAGTTCTATTCTACCCCTGCATGCCCCCTACTATTCAAAGCCAGGGGCCCGGCCAACAATAATAGAATAGTAGGGCCCCTTATAAATAGTAGGGCCCCATGCACACCCGCAGCAACTTGCCCCTATTATTTAAGGCCCACCCCGCCCCTACTATTCTAAAGGGCCCTACCCAACCAAGAATCTGCCGAGCCGAATTTTAGGGCCCAATATAGCCTTTATATCATCGGCGGGGGCGGGCCCCCTTATATAGTAGGGCCCTTCCCCTGCCCATTTTGTTTCTAGGCCCTTCAATTCTATCAAAAAGGGAATAATATAGAAGGGGCGGGAATTCTATCAAAAAGGGTTCTATATAGAAGGGGCGGGAATTCTATCAAAAAGGCAACTATCAAAAAGGGCCCTTCCGCCAACTATTATGGAAGGGCGGGCAACTATCAAAAAGGGCCGATGATATATGCGGGCAACTATCAAAAAGGGCCACCGATGATATAAAGGGCAACTATCAAAAAGGGCCACCGATGATATATGCGGGCCCTTCCCTTCAAATATAGGGTAGGGTAGGGTAGGGTAGGGTAGGGTAGGGTAGGGTAGGGTAGGGTAGGGTAGGGTAGGGTAGGGTAGGGTAGGGGGTAGGGGCCCCTTCTATATTATTGTAGGGGGGTGGGCCCTACTATTATATGCGGGGCATGCAGAGGAAGGGGACTTTCCACTATAGCCACCTTCCCCCCCCCACATATCTCACGACAACGAGGCCTATAGTTTCTTATGGCCCGTAATCTGAACGCCCTATTCTAAATGGGCCCGCCGATGATATAAAGGGGCTATAATTGGAGGCCCTACTATTATATGCGGGGCATGCAGAGGAAGGGGACTTTCCACTATAGCCACCGAAGAATAATAGGGTGAGTCTCGATTCTAGACGGGGCCGGGAATAGTAGGGGCCATTGAACCCTCCCCTTGCCCTACTATTTCTAAGGGGCCCCTGCGAGAAAGAATAGTAGGGGTAGGGGCAGATTATTGCCATAGCAGCCCTCCCTTACCTTCATTTCATTCCGCAGGGATGGGAGAGGCAGGAGCGCAGCCAGTGGCAACTATCTCCTCCCGGGCCACAGCCCTACAATAATTGAGCCCTTTTTTATATAGTTGGGCCCAACTATATAAAAAGGGCCCTTTACCTTTATAATAGGGCGGGGTAGGGGTAGGGGCCAACTATATCAAAAAGGGCCCTTTACCTTTATAATAGGGCGGGGTAGGGGTAGGGGGCTATGGGCGCCCGGGGCCAGATTCTATACGTAACATGCCCCCGGCGGGCTATCTCCCCCACCCCTTTTAGAATAGTAGGGCCTGGCGTCTCCTCCTCCCACCCACCCCGGGGCCCCCCCACCCAAGAATTCTAGCCCTGGCCCCGGGCGGGGGTAGGGGCCCCCCCCACCCGCCTCCCACCCGGCCCCTCAAATTCTATGGGATTGGGGGGGGGGCGGGCGACCAGAGATATAGATAGGGGCTCACTGCCGAGATAGAGTGATGCCATACCATAGATAGTGATGCCACCATCTACCACCATCCACCAGACCATATATTCTATTCTATACGTGCCCATTATTAGAAAAGGGGGCCAGCCCCTTTCTTTCTATAGTGGGGCATATCACGTATATAATGGATGGCCCCCTTTCTTTCTATAGTGGGGAACTAACTAACTAACTAACTAGAATCTAGAATTCCCTAGAATCCCCTGGGAACATTAGCCCCCCAACGGCCCTTATAGTCCCCCCCACAACCCAACCACGTCGTAGGGCCCTCTGCACCACCCCAGTCAAGTTCCGGGAATTCTAAATGAGGGAGTTCCATTGGCCCCCATAGAATTGTAGGCGCCCTTTAGAAACTACTTATCCCAAGGCCTACCTCCCACCCCCCCGGTGGGGTCTTGCCCGCCCCCCTACTATTTAGTTGGGCCCCAGCGCCCTACAATTTGATGGGCGGAACAATTAATCTACACCAACCCCACTAGCCCCCTACTATTCTAAGGGGCCTTGGGGTGGGAGCGCTTTAGCCCCTCACTAGCCGGGGTGGTGCGTGCAGAGGGCCCTACTATTTGAAGGGGCCGTTGGGTTCATCAGCAGGGTGGGAGAACCGACGGGTGGGTGGAATAGAAATAGGTTGGGTGGGAACTGTAGTTCGTAGGGTCGGGATTCCCCTACTATTATAAGGGGGCCCCTACCCCCGCCCGGGGCCAGGGCCCTACTATTCGGCAAGGGCTTCACCGGGAATATTGAGATGTGACGTGCCGGTGGCCATAGAATAGTAGGGCGACCCACTCGATAGCCCAGATGTATGTCAATTCCTACCAATCGTAAGCTATGTCCAGTAGAATTAATTGTTTGTTTCTCGATGCCTAGAATAATAGGCTTGTGGTTGCGGTGGTATATAAAGAACGGAGTGAATCGGGGATGGGTGCCCTTTATTATATTATTCAATAGTTGTCGCTAGTGAGAACAAGAAGCTTGAAGACCGAGAGAAGGACTTTGAACACTGGAGATTGATAGATGGATGAGGGGCGAAAATACTTCACGTTTCGGTTTGCGGATGCTGGCCCTTTTGATATAGTTGGGGCGCTCCCTATTCGAAAAATGTCCGGTGACTCAGAGTTATTTCATTCAATCGTTCCTCTCCGGCTTGCTTCATTTCCGGCTGTTCATCAGGTCTTTACTGGAGAGGCAGCGAAAGGCAGTGTCCTTCCGAAGGTGTTCCCCGTATCGGGAACGAACAAACGAAAGAGTGAAAGCGGTATCTCCCACCTCTTCTCCGTACCCCCCGTGCATGCACCCAACCGTTTCTTCATGATGTCGAATCCGATCTTTTCTCTGATCCTCCATCCTATCTATCTGCCCTACAATTTCTATGGCTGCCCTACAATTTCTATGGCGAAGGCAGCTATGCCCCCGGATGCAGCGGCACGAATGAGATGTTTGTCGAGCGATTCGTTGCCTATATTATAATAGGGTGCTTGCTTCATTTCCAACCATAAGCCAATAGGAAGGGGCCCGATAGTTTATTCTATACGTAACATGCCCCCCCGCATATAATAGTAGGGGCTGCAAACATTCTCAAGCAACTATGCCCCCCGGGGACCTTCTATTCCCACCCAAACCCCTTAAGAATAGTAGGGCCCTGGCTTAATCCTATTGCCGGCCGTAGGGGGCCCCCATAGAATAGTAGGGGCCACCCAACCCATAGAGATCGATGTGAGGCGGATGTGCTACTCATTTCTACCTCCCAGATCGATGTGAGGCGGATGTGCTAGGATCAGCGGCGGATCAGAGGATCTTAGGTAGGGGCAGGCCTCATGAACACCCCCTTAGAATAGTAGGGCCCGGGGCGGGAGGAGATAGTTGCCGTTCCGGGAGTTATAGATGAGGGAGGGTTGGAATTTGAGTTGGCAACAATGGCATATACCGGAACTATATATATATATAGCGGGTGGGGATTCAACATAACCACCCACCCATCAACGGCGTATAACCACCCACCCCATCCCTTCCTATAGGTCGGGTGGGTGGAACTAAGAGCCCCGGAACTTGACAATGGCATATACCGACTACCTTAGAATAGTAGGGGCCCGCATTAATCTACCTCAACTCTAGTTCCCGGAACTATTGCTTCCCACCCTCCCGATGAACACCCTGCTGGAACTTGACTGTTCCCACCAACGGCCCCATAGAATTTTAGGGCGCCCTTAGAATAGTAGGGAGTTCCCGGAACTTGACTGTTCCCACCCACCCTAACCTTTCTCTAAGCCCTGGTTTTATAGTTGGGGGGAGATATTCTAGTAGTGGTGAGGGCCCCTACTATTCTCAGGCGCTTATTCAGGGAGCTTCATTCCATAGTTATTGTGGGTGGTCGAATAGTAGGGGAGGCATGTTACGTATAGAATCTGCCCCCGCGCCCATAGAATTTTAGGCGCTAAGGGGCTCTATCGCTATCGGCCTATAGCCCTACCCCTACTATTTAGTTGGGCCCCAGCCGCCCGCCCTTTTGATATAGTTGGGGCCCGCCCCCCTACTATTTAGTTGGGCCCCAGCCGCCGCCCTTTTGATATAGTTGGGGCCCTACTATTCTACCATATAATTTGAAGGGCCCTTTCCCCTTTCTAATATAGGGGCCTATTATTCCGGTTCATGCACCATCTAGATTCTCTACGTAACATGCCCACCCATCGTGTTGCCCCGGAAGGCTGCCCGGCTTATCTAACACGGGGATCAGTCGGGGCCCCTGCATAAACGTTTATCCTCTGCATGCACCAGCCCACTAGAACTATAGGTAGGCTATAGCCCACTAGAACTATTTTGATAGGCGGCCCTTTATATAGTAGGGGGCCCTAGCCGAATAATCTGCCCTTTATATCATCGGCGGCCTTTTTGAGAGTTTTGAGGCCCGGGCCCAACTATATAAAAAGGGGGGGGCACAGTCATATTCGTGCTCAAATTCTATGGCGTGCTCCTTACCTTCCCCCCTTGCCGAATAGTAGGGCAGCCCTTTTTTATATAGTTGGATAAAGTGAGTTCCTTCCCCCTTGCCGAATAGTAGGGCAGCCCTTTTTTATATAGTTGGCCCGGGATCAAAAATGGATAGATGGTTCCCTACTATGGAACAAGGTTGGGGCCCCGCCCTATTCTATGGCCTGCCTTGGCATAATTGGGTTCGCTTTCTACTCAAAAAGCAAGCATCGAACTGGCCCCCTACTATTCTAAAGGACTCGGGCCTATTCGTTAACAGAACCGTGTAGGTTCGGCCTGCGCAGACTCCTAAGATTTCCTCCTGTATGTATAACAGCTGGCGTAGAGATACATCGATTCGCCCTACTATTATAAGGGCGGGCGGGTCTTAAGCAGTGGTACCTTTTTGATTCATTCCAAATATCCGCAATGACAAGTTCTATTTCTATATTGCCTTTTTCCTTTTGGATCCTCCCACAGCAACCAACGATAAGGCGGCGGCCGCTTACGATATAACATAATCACTGGCTTACTCAGCTTTCAATACGTTACGCCTAGCCCTACTATTATAAGGACATCGATACATGCATTAACTATTTTCCGATAGATAGTGGCTTACCAGAGAGGTTATGGCCGGGGTAGAGTAGTTATGACCTATCCATAGATCGGTTCCCACGCCGGATGACTATGGATCGACCCGGACAGGAAAGAAGTTGTCAACGAGGGGCTTTCTGAAGCACTTACTTTATTGTTATGGTTGGTTTAACGCCGTTCCCGATCCCCCCTCCGGCCCACATCCGTGTCGCCGCACCTGCCATTAGCATTCTTTTTTGGGAGACTAACTAGTCATGAGTGGTAGAACCACCAGTGGCGAGGTCTTGAGGGGAATAAATACAAGGCTTACCAAGTGGCCTATAGATAGTAAGGTCTCCGCTTACCAGTTCCGCTTACAGCATTCCTCTGACTGAAGGATCGACCGCCGGATTCTTTTTATAGGAAAGAAAGGAGATGCATGGGCGGAGCCCTTCAAATAGTAGGCGGCCTAGAAAATAGTAGGGCGGGTTCGGAGTTTCAACTTATCTTATTTTTGCTCCGCGGCACATTTCATGAAGGGCCGTGGACCCCCATTATTGATACGGGATCAGACGACCCATTGATCGATTGGATTCCATCACCACATTGGCATTCCGATACTTGAAATGGCATTGGGATAGAAAAAAGGGGCTGCTCGATATAGAAATAAAACGATAAATTGATCAGGCATTGAACTTATCCTTCGGACACTCGATCCAATATAGATGAAGGCCCCCTTTCTAATATAGGGCGTGCATTCGCTTTGCCCTATATTATAAAGGGGCTACTGCACTCCATATACAACTTCACCACTTTCGGACCCTTGCCGAATAGTAGGGCCCATAGAATTGTAGGGACCCGTGAGAAATAGATGCCCGTGGAGCCCTCTTAAGACCCCTCAACCGATGATATAGAGAAAAGGCAGTTGCATCCCACTTAGGATCTGCGGGAGATAGCGCCCTTTATATAATAGGGAGGGGAAATTAGATTTATTTCTGCACAACCTGGTTCATCTTTGTGCACTCCGGCCTGTTTGTTGGATAGACTAGAATAGTTGGGGGCGATCTCCCCGCCTCGATATCACTCACTTTCTGGAATTTTTTTTGCATATATAAAAAAAGGGCTTAAAGTGACTTCGAATCAAATTGACCAAGAGGCACCTGCTCTACTATCGAAGAGGCATAGAGCTACTACTGTGGTAGACTACCTTAAGGGGAATACCATCATTTCATTTGCCATAGATATATAGGGCCCCCCCATGAACCAGCCAGTAAGCCGCGGCGCCTACCTTTCTCTATAGACGTATTAACCACAGGTCGAGCGCCCCGGCTATTATAAAGGGCCCGACATAAATCTATCTATGGTTTAGGGTCGATCGAATATATAGGGTGCGTCCCTCCCCTACTATTAATGCCAAAGGCAGGCGAAGGCTGCCCCATAATCAGCAGGATTGCCCTTTTTTATATAGTTCTAGCCCGGGTCCTGGTTTTATTGATGAGCTGCCTGGTAAGAGAAAGAGACTGAGATGTTTGGCCCCGGTAATTAGGTAATTGGATTGCTTGCTTCTGCATGGGCCCTACTATTTAAAGGGCAGTCCATGAAGGGATTAGAGCTGGGCCCCTATAATTCTATGGCTGCCCGGCCCTATAGATAGTAGGGGTGGGATTGTATGAGATGCTCTTGATTGGGCGCTTAATGCCCTATAGATAGTAGGGGCTGCCCTCGATAGTCAAGGGTTAGCTGCGATGGGAATGAAATTCTGAGAAGAGCGAATATGGGATAGGAGGAGTGAATAGAGATAAGCTGCCTTTAAGGGATAAAGAGGAATGTGTGACTAGCCGGGGAGAATGCCCCATATAGAGAGAGGGGGGCTGTGTTACTTACTTAGCTTACTTAAGTCTTGGGGAGCGTTGGATGAAAAAGAAGTAATCAGGAGGAGTAGCCCGCCCCCCTCTCTCTATATGGGGCAAGTCGAAACTACCCTACCCTATGTAATGTAGTAGGAAGTAGGGAGCAGGATTGATATTAGGTCTTGGCATTAGGTCTTGAGTAATAGGAAGAAAAGGCCCCTACTATTATAAGGGATCCGAATAAGCCCGCAATAATCTAGAAGGGCGAAGAGGTAGGTCTTGATCCTATGGAACTCGATATGAAGGAGTAGGTCCCGAACTAATCTCTAAATGCCAGTCTCCCCTTTTTTATATAGGGCGTTCCGGCTGTATCTGTATCTGAAAAATACTTAGGAATTGACCATCCGTGACCTAGTTGAGAGGTCCCATGCCTAGCCCTTTGCCGAAAGCTGGGCTGCGTTCACTCGGTCAACATAATTGACTGCGGGCCCTTTTTTATATATGCGCCCTATCTCTATATTGGCGGGGCCCGCATTTTATATAGGGGTCTGCAGCTGTTACAGTGAAGAGGGTAGGCCATGCAGTTGGTCCATAAGCAGGGGTATGCTAGGAGGTATATCGTATGCCTTTGCAAGGGACTTTTCTCTCTCGGCTAAGGCCGCTTTTATCCCCTACGTACTAAGCTTTATTCTATTGCTGCATAATGATAGAAAAGAGGGCCATGCCCGGTCCCCTATATTATAAAGGGCGTCACATCTTACCATGATTGGTGGGAACGTGGCTTCTCATGATAGCCGGGCCTTTATAATATAGGGGCTGTCCACTCCAAGAAAAGGGGTGGAAGGTGCTGCTTAAACTTCTGAAGGATATGCTGCTTCCACTTGATCAATTGGTTCTGGCCCATATGCTAACTCAAATGTGTTGAAACTCCAACTGGGCTGCAGGATCTGAATCAACTGGCACAGTATATGTATCTTAAATGGTATCTGCTCGAACTACTGATGGAATTAGGTCAATCGGCGGTGAAACTGAAACTGGACTTGTCACTCAATCTCGAGAAGAGTTCCGCCCGCCCGCCCTTATAATAGTAGGGGCCATAGGGAAGGTGAGGGCCTATAGAATGGTAGGGGGGGTGGCCCTGGCCCCGGGCGGGGGTAGGGGCCAACTATATCTAAAGGGGGCATGTTACGTATAGAAGATAGGTGCGGAATAATCTATTTGAAGGGCCCTTCAAATTCTATGGGGCGAATAGTAGGGCGGCTAGGCCGATAGAACCCGCCCATAGAATAGTAGGGGCCCCTTATCATAATAGGTCGTTTCCCTACTATTCTAAGGGGCCAGATTCTATACGTAACATATTCTCTATCTTTCAGAGCCCTTCGGATAAGATGCACCGGTTGCCCATAGAATTTTAGGACAACTAAACTATAATAAGGGACTTGAATTCCTTATCGATCTGGGCACCCGTTCGAACTAGTTGCCCATAGAATAGTAGGGCTTCCGGACCTTCCTCCCTGCTGGAATGAGATTTCATGCCCATAGAATTTATTTGAGGGCCTTGCCTTCCTCCCTGAACTCCCGAGCCCATGGTGCCCTACAATTCTATGGGGGAGCCCATGCATCCTATCTAGCATCCTATCCTTCACCCCGTGTCGAGAGAAACGAATGAAAGCATGCGGCCCTCGCAATTAATAAAAAGGGGGGTGCCACCACCTTCCTTCCGAACGCCGCCTTATTATATATAGTTCTACTATGGATGGAAGGGCCCTACTATTATACAATAAATAAAGAAAGGGCCCTACTATTCTAAAGGGTTAACTCGTTAGGGCGGGAATCAACGTTAGGCAGGTCAGTCTAAACTCTATTCTTGCCCAAGGCCCCTACTCTTCTATAGGCGGGTCGGTGGGGTTGGGCAATCTCTCCGGTTAGCAGAGAGAAAGCCCCACAGAAAGAAGTGGTTAGGCTCCATCGGATGGGAGTTTAGGGTAGCCGGGTAGCTCTGCCTTTATAATATAGGGCTCCTCGTTAGCTCAATTCCGTATAGCTGATGCCGGCTTTCTCGACTAATCTCCCGCCTATAGAATGGTAGGGGGGTGGGAGGCCCTTAAAATAGTAGGGACTGCCCTATCTAACTTTTCAAGGAGCCCTAAAATAGATTGATTATTCTCGATGTGCCGGATGGTCGGATGGGCCAATCAAAACAATGTTAGCAGGAAAGCAGCAATCTATGGCTATTCGGCTATCAACTAGAACTCCCACCGGTCCAGCCCTCACCCCCGGTGAAGCATTAATGCAGGAACCAACCGGTGGTGCGGGCTCGGTCCAGCTTCTATCGCTTCCTACCTCTCCAACCGGGAATCAACGTTAGGCAGGTCAATCCCGCCTACACCCCTGCATGCACGGGTCCGGTTGCCCTTCTTCTTTTAGTTGAATAGCTAGGGCCTCCATCCTTCCACCGTATAGTGTTCAGGCTTTCTCGCTTCTGATTTCTATCCATAGTGTTCAGGCTTTCTCGCTTCTGATTTCTCTATCTTCCCCTTCCCTGAAACTGCAATCCGGCATCGACTAGCTATTATTGGCGAGATCTCGCTGGACCAGATATCAACTAAAGAGCCATAGAATTTATAGGGGGGCGCTCTCCCATAGAATAGTAGGGGCCTCCCACCCACTGGATGGAATAGAATAAACTCATCCGAGCGGGGTGAATCTCTAAGGAAAGAATCAACGGAGTGATGGGTGGGGTGGGATGGCCTATATATTCGATGGGCAGCTAGCTGGGGCCGGCTATTATAAAGGGCCCTACTATTCTCCCCGGCTATTATAAAGGGCCCTACTATTCTAAAGGCCGAGGCAAGCAGCTACGCCTCTCATTTTCTTAGTTTAGAGTTGGAACGGGCACCCGGTGTTTTCAGCTCCATCCCCTCTTCATTCACGGCCATTCATGTGCCGCATGCTCGCTGATTGAACCGATCGACCGACCAGAACATCCTCCTTCATTCACCCTCTGCCTGCCGGAATTGAGTAGAAATGTTATCTTGATGGGGCCCGGGGGGTTATAAAAAAAAGGGCCGCCGATGAGGCCCTTCCCCTTCCCCTTCAAATATAGGGTAGGGTAGGGGGGCGGGGGTAGGGGGCCCTACTATTCGGCAAGGGGAGAATCTGCCCTACTATTCGGCAAGGGGACCGGTACGCCATATTATAGACGTAACATGGCCATCCGGGGGTGAAGGATGGAGCTTCATTCACCTCTGCGAGAACCGGTATACAATTATCTAGGGATAGCCGACATCAACTAAGTTCATCAGGCATAGAATAGTAGGGGAGTGTTCAGGAGGAGCAGTTATAGCCTAGGGAGATCAAGCAGGGAGTTAGCCGGGGAGGGCCCCGCCCTATTCTATGGTAGCGGGTTTGGCTGGATAGGTTACCTGATCAGGGCCTTAAAGTAGGAAAGCTATCCATCCGTTTATGCCCCTACCCCTGCATACCCCCTACTATTTATAAGGGAAGGGCCCTACGGGGCTCCCTCCCCGTAACCTTAGGTATAAAGTTCTAATCCATCCCGCAGCAGGGTGCCACCCTCCTTATACACCCCCGGTTGGCCCGGCACTATAGAGTAAAGGGCAACCGGTTCATAGGCCCAGGACTATGGGATGGGATTTCTTGTTGAGAAACATCCTTTGTTAATCGCCACCGTCCCATCCTTTGTTCCCGGACCATCCTTTGCATCTGCCTATAAAGAAATGGGCAGGAGCTAAACTATCTAGATTCTTTCCAACCGAGAGAGTAGACTAGTTTCAAACAGGAGGGTCGAAGTGGGGAGCTACTCCTACTTCCTGAACCCCTGCATGCATGCACGGGGATGGCCTAAGAGAGATCCGTTGGAGGAGCTACCGATGGTCCGGTTGCCCTTTACTCTATAGTGATAAACTACTTCCGGTTGAACAATTCTCTATCGAAGGTGGAGGCTGTTCAACCGGAGGATGCTCGGCAAACAACTGTCTTGTCCGGCCAATCAAAACAAATTGTATTGCCTCGGTCTTCCGGATGGGCCAATCCCCCCTTAGAATAGTAGGCCTTGTCGTCGGATGCTCGGCATAGTTACAACCTTCCCTATCACAAAGGAGGGAGGGGCCCGGAGTCAACTATAGAAAAAAAGGGCACTCTATGGACTATGCAGAGTCCTGGGGAGTCGAACCGGTAGCTGGCTGGCCATCCTTCACCCCCTGCATGCATGCAGGGTTAAAACAAATAGCCCTATATTATAAAGGGGCTGCTGCCTACTATTCGCGAAGGGGCCCTACTATTATAAAGGGCCATCAAGAAAGAATGTAGGATCTTTCACTCTATGAAGCTTCATAGTTCTATCCTTCTTGCCAGACCCTTAGAATAGTAGGGCCCCTTTAGAATAGTAGGCGGCTCGCTAGCTATTATGCCCTACTATTCGCGAAGGCGTTGAGGCAGCTCGGGAACAGCCAATTGACTCCCCTTTGTTCCATAGTAGGGCTTTCTTTATAAGCAGAGTGAAACGAAGTTAAGCATTATAAGGGCAAATGATGTGTTTGTGCCAGGGGGGATTGGGATAGTGCCAGTGCCCTATATCTTGAGTTCGTGGAATGCTAAAGAGTCGGCCCTACTATCTGTATAGGGCGGCCTACCCACTACTCGAGTTGGTCTACCCGGTCCGAATGTCATGATGAGGCACTTTATTCCGCTTTATCCAGTAAGACGCAGCCCATTTATCATATGCGGCTCTGCAGGCAGGCTTATTTAGCTAGCTCTTATATAGAATTCGTATCTTCTCCCTGCCCGGTGCAATTATATAAAAAAGGGCGTTCGCCCTGCCCCGGCCCCTACGGGCTCTTCCTTCTCTCCAATTGATTCTGGTGCAGCATGAATAAAAGCCGCCGCCCAGAAAGATGGACCTGACCAAGTAGTGGTGATTCCGACTCCCACCTCATTGGACCCACTATAGAGGATAGGGGTTCGATGCGCTATAATGATTGGTTCGGAATGAAAGGTTATCTAGAATTCATTCCGATTCAAGAAAATGAATTGAACAATAATAGACAAGAGGGGCCTCAATAATATGCCCGACTATGCCCCTACCCCTACTATTATAAAGGGTAAAGGGCGGGCGGGCAATCGCTTTTGCTCAATTCTAGAGAAACTATACAGATAGGCAATATAACCCCCCACCCCCTTACCCCCTTATAATAAGTTGTAGGGCCCTTAGAATAGTAGGGCCCTTACCTTCATTTCATTCAGGTAAGGCCTTAATGCCCCGGCAAGGGAAGGTCAGTTTTATCCCTTACCCCCTACCATTCTATAGGCTCCCAGGCCTGCCGGGGCCGCTTCGCCCCCGCCGCCGCCGCCGCCTATATAAAAAGGGCCCCAGGGCTATGGCCCCCTATATAAAATGCGGGGCGGGGCGGGGCGGGGCGGGGCGGGGCGGGGCGGGGCGGGGCGGGGCGGGGCGGGGGCCCCCTATATAAAATGCGGGCCCCCTATATAAAATGCGGGGCGGGGCCCCCTATATAAAATGCGGGCCCCCCCCTTTTTTATATAGGAAAATGCGGGCCCTTTCTAATATAGGGTAGTAGGGTAGGGTAGGGGCCGGGTAGGGGGCGTTTCTATAGGGCCCGGCTAGAAACGTTTATCCCTGGGGGCCCTTTTTATATAGGCGGCGGCGGCGGCGGCCCCGGCGTCTATTATAAAGGCCTGCCTTACTATCTATAGGGCCCGGCAAGGAAGGTAAGGAATGGAATGAAGGGCGCCCATAGAATAGTAGGGCCGCCCGCACCCCGCCGAATAGTAGGGCATGAAGGGCGGGCCGCACCCCGCCGAATAGTAGGGCATGAAGGGCGAATGGAATGAAGGTAAGGGCCCTACTATTCTAAACCCTACCTTACCCGGGCGGGCCCACCCATGTTACGTATAGAATCGAGAAACTCGCTTTCCCGCCCATAGAATTGTAGGGCAGCCCTGCCGGCAAGAAACAATAGGGGCGAGCAGATGAAATTTGAGGGGGTGGGAAACTAACTAGCCTAACTTTCTCGCAACCTCTAGCAGGACTAGCCTAAGCCGCATCTCGATTCTATACGTAACATGCCCGGGCGGGGTGGGAGGCTATAGATGCGGCCCCCCCTCAGATTCAATTGTGGGGCCCCTACTATTCTAAAGGTAGTGCGAATAGTAGGGGCCCGGAACAACTATAGTAGTTCTTCCCCCGGGCCACCCCCCTACCATTTTATAGGCATTAATGGCAGTGGGTGGGAACTATAGCTATAGTTGGGCCCCCTACTATTCGGCTGGCCCCGGCTGAAAAGGTTAGCCCTTGCCGAATAGTAGGGGCGTAATCTGTTCGGCAAAACCGTAATCTGTTCGAACGCAGCGGGAGCCCGTAATCTGTTCGGGGCCCTTACAACTAATTGGGTAATCCGCAGCGGGAGGGGAGCCCGTAATCAAAGAACGCAGCCCCATCCCATTATTAGAAAGGGGAAAGGGCGGGCCCCGCCCCATTCGGCAACCCCTGGCCAAGCAGAACCCCCCCTCTATAGAATTGAGGCCCCTACAATTCTATGGCCCGGCCCGGCCTTTTTTATATAGTTGGCCCGCATTTTATATATGCGCCCTATCTCTATATCGGCGGGCCGGGGCCTCCCACCCTTTGAGAATAGTAGGGATCTACCCCGAAGGTTGGGGCCATAGAATTTGAGGGGCCCGGTAACCCCTACTATTTGCCAGGGCTCCCTCCCACTGCACCGGGAAACTATAGGCTGAACCGGTAGATAACTATTCTGGCAGGGGGGGTTATATTGGCCCTACTATTCTAATGGGCCAATAGGGCGGGCCGGCCCCTACTATTCTATGGCCCTACTATTCTATGGCCCTATTATTTGCCCTACTATTTTAAGGAAGGTAAGGCGGCCGCAATTCTAGATTCTAGAAAGCGCCGGAGCTCGAGGCCTATAGATAGTAAGGGCCCTTACCTGAATGGAATGAAGGTAAGGCCAACTAGAATAAAAAGGGGCTATACTGAATTGGAGTTGATGAAGATTTATAGCGTCATTCGGGTGAATACAAATTGAGATTGTAAAGACATAAGCTTGTGATATAGCCACACCTAATTCCGGACCGGTCAGTGCGAAAACGATTGATAGAGGACCAAGACCTCCTGAGAAATACATTATGTTATTCAGACACAGCATAGTCCGAGCGAACCCACTTGAGATCTTTACTAAACTATGACCAGCCATCATATTAGCGAATAAACGTATTCCTGAGCTTAATGCGCGGAAACGATAAGGGATTAGCTCAGGGAGTACTGAGAAAGGTGCTAACGGCAATGGTACTCCCGCGGGTAATAAGAAGCTGAAGAGATGAAGCCCATTTATTTGAGATCCCACTAGAGTAATTCCAATAAAGGGCGAAAAAGAGAGACCCGAAGTAATGATGAAATGACTTGTCACTGTGAAGCTATATGGTATCATACCTTGGGGATTACGGAATGACAAAAACGTGAAAGTGACCGGGATGCAGGGGAAAGACTTTTGCTTCACATTTTCAGAAAGACCGCCTATTTGTTCGTTCACCGGGTTCAGCACGAAATCATGAATAAGCTCTACCAATGATTGCCAAGCATTTGGTACTAGGTTTCCTCCGTTCTTAGTGGCGGAATGAACCGAGAGCAGGACTAAACCGGTAGTTAGCAACATGAACAAAGGGGAATTTGTGAATGGGAAATACAAGTTCCCTATCTTCACAGGAATCGATGGGATAATGGCGAATTGCTCGAGTGGGCTGTTTAGCGTAATAAATACTTTTATATATCTCCTCCTCTTCTAGGGGGCCTTTCGTCATAGCTTAAAGAGCAACAAGATATTAGGGCCGTCATAGCTTAAAGAGCTTCCGTTGAATAGTTGAGATACCTCTTGAGCCCAACCTTTCTAATAAGGGCCCTTTAGAATAGTAGGGGCGCCTCCTCCCACCCACCCGGAATCAGCTTGCTATAATAAGCTAGCCCTTTAGACCTTTTTTATATAGGGGGGGGGCTAGAATAATAGAATAATAGGGGCCGGAGGGTAGATTAGTTGGGGGGGCCCACACACGGAATAGAAGATGCCAATCGGTGGAGGAGATCAGTGGAGTTGGCCACGAGGCATCGAGTCGGTAAGCAGGCATACGTTGATTCCGGTAAGACCCTATTTTCTATTATTATAGCTCGCCCCTAGTATTATAAAGGGCCCCCTACTATTCTAAAGGGCCCCCTCGCCCTACTCTAGATAGTTGGGGGATTGCTCGCCCTTTTTTTATATATGCGCCCCACCGCTCGCTATGCCATGGTGAACAAGAGCCCTACCGGCCTTACCACTATAAAGGTAGGGGTGGGGGCTGCCGGGCGCATATATAAAAAAAGGGCAATAATAGGGCTGGGGTCACCGTTAACCGATTAGCCCGGGACTATAGTGGCTAGAGTTTGGATAGGACCACTATATCACGTATGTAATCTAGTGGTAATACTCTAGTGGTAGTGCCCTACGGCCCCGTTGGAAGATTATTACCGATCGAGGCCGGCTCTATCTATTTTTTTTTGCCGGTAGGGCTCGATGGCCGACGGACGGCACTCGACCAACCAGTTAACCCTTACCTGAATGGAATGAAGGTAAGGACGCGAGATGAATTCAAAGTCATATTAAGTGAACTTGGCTCTGTGAAACATGGATTAGCTCCATGCCCTCCCTCCAAGGTGTCCTCCTTCCAGGTAGAGGACTGGGAGTTGTGCCATATGAAGACTTCGGAATCAGATAAGGGATGTTTCCGTCCATTCCCCCGCGAGCCACTGATTTCTCCGAAGCGGGATAGAGAAGTTTTCTTCTTCCTCCCCAGTAAGTCGGCGTCACACCACTGGGAGACTTCGAATAAACTAGAGTCCATATAGGATGTAGCACTGGTCAAACTTCTTACCAAAATAGATTCCAAACTGTTGGGGTCGTTGCTCGGGATGTTGTCCCCCCTCCGTTGGTGTGGAACCAGTCGGTTCCGTGGTTTGGGAATTCTGCTGAGTCTAGGTACTCCATCATTGCATAGGGGGATATAATAAACGAAGAAGATCAGGCAACACCGGAAGAATTGTGCGAAATAAGTGAATTGATCCAGTTGGGGCATCATTGCTCTAGTTCCATTTCCTCTCTCTCTATATATATATCTCCAGCTTGTATGAATAGTTAGTCAAGATCTGACAAAGGGTAGTAAAGAGACTACTGTCAAGATACAACCGCCGGAGATATAGGGATTCGGGTGGTCAGTTTTTACCAACGGAAAGCATGGGGGAAGCTATGAGGGTGGGGGGTAGGGCTACCCGGGACTAGACCTTTCTAGACTCAACTAAACGGGAGTATATCATAGAAAAATTGTTAGGGTGCGCTATAGACCCTACTATTATAAGGGGGGCCGGGCGGTCGATATTTGAGAAAAGTGGGGTTGGCGGGGTGCCCTACGGGGGCCCCTACTATTCTATGGTGGAGGAGATAGTTCGGTCGACGCCCTCGAATTGTAAGTGATTGGTGTAATAATCGGTCATTCTCTTTCCAACTCGTCCCAGAATGGGCGTTAGGGCAAAGAACAAGAAGAAAGCTACTGAAGGAATTTGTCCAATAGTCACATATGGTGCCTCCACGGGTTCACATCCGATCCGACCTGATAGTAAGCAATCCGCCAGGAAAAACCGAAAGAGTTTCTGGTAGATCGGGCGAGAACTTGAGCTACGAACATACGAACTTTTCATAAAAGGGAGAGCCAACAGCGGTGGAAAAACGAGTGCTATTGCGGCTACACCTCCTAATTTGTCGGGTATACTGCGAAGAATGGCATAGATTGGTGGGAAATACCATTCCGGCACAATATGAGGCGGGGTGGCCATCGGATTAGCGGGTATATAATTGTCGGGATGCCCCAATACATTAGGAGCACAAGAAATCCAAATGGAAAAGAAGATAGCGGAAGCTACCCGACCTACTAGATCCTTCACGTAAGAATAGGGATAAGAAGCGATTTTATCCATCTTTGAATGCACACCCAATGGATTATTCGATCCATATTGATGCAATGCGGCCAGATGAAGAGGACTGGCGCCTACTGGAATAAAAGGGAGTGGATGATGAGGACTAAAGAAACGATTTAAGGTGGCATTGTCCACGGGGAAACCACCCCACGGCCAAGTCACGATCGTATCTCCCTCTACGGGTATGGCGCTAGCTGAGCTTGTAATTACTGTAGCTCCCCGAAAGCTCATTTGACCCCGAGGTAGTGCATGTCCTGTAGAAGCAGTCACAATCATTAACGGGGAGATGACAACTCCGAGGCACCAAACGAATTCTCTAGGACTGTCATAACTCGCATAATACAAACCGCGAAAAATATGGGGGTAAACCACGATGGAAAACATACTTGCCCCATTAGCATGCATATAACGAAGCAACCAGCCCCCTTCAACATCTCTCATGATATGTTCTACGCTGTTGAAAGCTAGATCCACATGTGGTGTGTAATGCATAGCTGGAAAAACGCCGGTCACTATCTGAATGGCTGGACAAATACCAGCTAACGGACCAAACCCCCGCCAATGACTCGGATTGCTCGGGGTCGGATAATCTATCAAATGCTGGTTCAGTGTGGAGAATATGGGTTGTTTGAGAATGGAAAATCGTTGTGTCATGTCTATGTCCCCTCAATTCGACTCCCCCTCAATGGCCCTACTATTTTATGGTCCGGGTGCCCCCTATCAATTCTATGGCGGGCAATTCTATGGCGGGCAATTCTATGGCGGGCAATTCTATGGCGGGCAATTCTATGGCACCAAGAAAGTAGATCCTTCAAATTCTATAGGGCCCTATAGATAGTAAGGGCAGCTACTCTAGTAAGTATAGCGTAATATATACGTAACATGAGTGGCGCATGTTACGTATAGAATATGGCCCCTTAGAATAGCCCTTTTTTTATATATGCCCCAGCCGGCTATTCTAGTAGTAGACCTTAAGAATTCAGTTCAACCAGTAGAACCCCACTCCCAGCCAGTAGTTCCCCTCCCTCCACCGCCCCTACTATTCTATGGGGGCTGGCGAATAGTAGGGCTATGGCAAAAATCAGCGCCGGCCAGCCTTAGAATAGTAGGGGCCCTTACCTTCATTATCATTCCTTACCTTCCCTTTAGAATAGTAGGGAATTATAGCCCTACTATTCGGCAAGGGGGCCAGGCCGCCCGCCTATATCAAAAGGGCGTTTCTAGAGGCCCTGCCTTACTATCTATAGGGCCGGGGCCATAGCCCTGGGGGCCCTGGGGGCCCTGGGGGCCCTGGGGGCCCTGGGGGCCCTGGGGGCCCTTTTGATATAGGCGGCGGCGGCGGCGGCGGCGGCGGCGGCGGGGGCGAAGCGGCCCCGGCAGGCCTGTAATGCCCTACTATTCGGCAAGGCAAGATTCGAATAATTATTAGGGGCGGGGCCGCCCCCTACAATTCTATGGGAGATCCGGGGCATGTTACGTATAGAATTGAGCCTTTAGAACAGCCCTCTGCACCGGCAAATAGAATAATACTAACGGGGCGGTTGATTTCCTTTCCTCTAGCCCCTACTATCTATAAGGCCAATCCATCATTATGAAGTTATTGGCCTTCCAAGCACCAAGCACCGGCCATCGACTAGCTTCTTCTAAGTGGGGTTGGGAGGACTAGCTATAGAAAGTGAACTCCCTACCGGGGCTCCCTACCTACTTAATGCCCATAGAATTTTGAGGCTGTCCCCTACCTACCCTTGCCCTCACCTTAGGTCGAAGTGGGGTCCAGCCCTCTTTAGAATAGTAGGGGCAGAGAGGACCATCGGAATTAGATTTGAGTGGGGCCCTCCTATTCAATGTGCCGCTTTCACTCATCCGGAAGCAGCCTGAACTGAACACGGAATAGTTATTTGTTCTGGCCATCCTCCCTTCTATTTATCGATCCCCTATTATTATAAAGGGGCCCATAGAATAGTAGGGGCCCCCCCCACCCCCCATTATAAGTTCCGCATCCTCCATCATAGTTGTTGAGGGACCCTGATGCCGTTCTAGAATTCCCTCCCGCTCCTCCCATTACCCGGTGCCCTACCCCTACCCCTACCCCGCCCCCCTATATTTGAAGGGCCCGCATATATCATCGGCGGCCCTTTTTGATAGAATTCCCGCCCGCCCCTTCAAATTCTATAGGCGCCCTACCTTGAGAATAGTAGGGCTATGGGCCGACTAGATATGGCCCCAACGATAGAACGTCTGTAAGGATAGAACATCCTACCGGGGTGAACCTCCAATCAGCCTCCCAGCCTTACTATTCTAATGGGCCCCTACTATTATATTAGGCCATTCTCTGAACCAGTTGAGCCCAGCATCTGAATCTTAGAGTGAGCCCAGATCTGAATCGCCTGGGGGTGAAGGCATTCCATCCATCCTGGTTTCAATGCAGGAACGGTGAAGCATTAATGGTTATAGCATTTGTTGAAAGCTGTAACGATGAGTGTATATGTTAGGCCGGGAGAGAGAAATAACAGTTAGTCCTTAGGCTGGCCCGCCCTTCAAATAATAGGGCCGGTGGGAGGCAAGAAGAGAATGAAAGCATGCTCCGCCTACGGGGCAGGCCCCCCCCCTATCAATTCTATGGCTCTATGGGGTTGGGGTGGGAGGCCCTCTATTCTATTGTGGCAGAATGTTAACTAGTCCAAGGCAGTCAATAAATAATGACTCGCCGGACAGGAAAGAAATAGGAGGTGGACAGGTTAGGCCCTTCCGGAAGTAGGATAGGAGCCGCCTAGCCCGGTTAGCATCGATCAGCCTAAAATTCTATGGGCTGCCCGGAGAGAATCGGAGAGAATGAAGCCCTATAGAATTTGAAGGCGTTAGGAGCCTCACTAGTTGAGCCCTCTAGTCGTTGGATGGAAGCTCGTCCTTACCGGATGGAAACCCACCCGGAGGCACGCCAGTTCGCCCCTACTATTTAGTTGGGGCTGCCGGGCCAACTATAGAAAAAAGGGCCCCCTATATAAAATGCGGGGCCCCCCTATATAAAATGCGGGCCCCCCCCTTTTTTATATAGGGAAAATGCGGGCCCCCCCCTTTTTTATATAGGGAAAATGCGGGCCCCCTATATAAAAAAGGGCCCTTTCCCCTTTCTAATATAGGGTAGGGTAGGGTAGGGTAGGGGCCCGGGGCCGGGGCCCTTACCCCCCTTATAATAAGTTGTAGGGAACTTTCTAAGGGTATAAAAAAAGGGCACTTCGACTACTCTCGATCGACTAGGGCTCTTAGCAGCCAGTTAGAATTCAACTGCTTACTCTGGACAGGAAACAAACTAGAATATTGTATCATTTACCCCCGGCAAGAAGATAAGTTCTAGCTTTGGATGCCTCCAGCATCACGCTGAGTAATGTTTTGGCGCGGGCCTCCGCCTACCTTCTTCAACCGGGCCCCTCCCTGTGCAAAGGTAGGGAACCCACCCACCTTCTGTTAGCAGGATAGGACTACCTTCCATCCAGCCACCACCTGACTTCTAGTTTAGGCCTGCCGGGTTCCTACCTGCTCTAATTCCTTCTTTATCGTTGAGTGTAAAGAAAGGGTGGCCCGCTCGTCCGTTAGTGTTAGAATTCCAACTCGTCCTTTTAGATAGTAGGGCAGTTATTGGCCTTCCGGAGCTAGATTAGCCATAGAATTGTAGGGGGGGGTGGGAGGGAATCTATAGTCTGAGGAATGGTAACTCTGATGGAGCCGGTTTAACAATATAGATAGAGGGCCTTATTTGAGTCAATCCTTCTGAGGAGGCAGGGTTCTCCAGTCGGCAAACCCATTACCAAACAGGGCATTAGCCAGTATCCAAAGTTTATTTCCATCGATCCGGCCCCCTTACTATCAATAGGGCAATGGAAAGTTCTTATCCGCCCCGCCCTTTTTTATATAGTTGGGTAGTGAGAACAAGGAAGTTATTGTTACCCAACCATGAATGCCCCCTTTTTTATATAGTTGGGTGGCGCCCGCAGGCATTGGAGTTGGAGAGGTGTTTTTGCCCGTAGGGCATGCCTCGGAAAACGAAAGAGCCATACCTACTAGTTCATGCCTCCCCCACCCACTTCTGGTTCCCCCGATCCGATCCCTTCCCCCTGCCGAATAGTAGGGGGCCCCTATATTCGGCAAGGGCTACTGGTTGTCTTCCTTACCTTCCCTTGCCGAATAGTAGGGCCCTTATAGATAGTAGGGAGGTAAGGGATAAAACGGGGGATTGATGCAGCATCGGATGCGCCATTATCCGGACCTTATAGATCGAGATTGGGAGATGACCTGACCAGGTTGACTTATCCACCTAGCTCTTGATTCCTTCCCCCGATCCCCCATGGACCAAGCTAACGATCCCCGGGCAGGCACGAACGAGGAACCGCTTATGGGTGGGTGGGAGGATAGATGGGGCCGGGGGTTTCTTTAGGCAAACCCCCGGGGGCGTTTTTACGTAGTGGAATGAACCACTCGGAACCGACCGGGATTGAAAATGGTTCTGTTTACAGAAACCGACCGCCCCGGAAATATTCTAGTGGATCAAAATGGCCCTACTATCTATAAGGCAAGAAATCGTTGGCCGCTTCGCTTCAAAAATATGGCTGGCTATCTCTCTGATATTATGTCCATAGGAAGCAAGCAATCGTAGTCAGTAGATTGGACCCTATGGATTTGGTTAGGGGCCCCTTTAGAATATAGGGCGAATAATTAAGGCGGCCCCAACTATATAGAAATTGGGGCCGATGCAGAGCAAAATTCTTTCTATTCCAGCGGATAGAATATTGTTGTGAAATCTGCCTCGGAGAAATAACTCTACCTCCTTCCATCTTCTGACTCGCCCGGCTATCTCGGGATCGAGCGTAACCATCCATCCCACCTATGTTTCCGGATCCTGTAATAGATGTATCCTTTCGATTGCTCCCCACTCTCCCCTTTTGTTTCCTCGCTGCCCTATAGATAGTAGGGGCTCGCCCGGGCCTCCCCGCTCTGGATCTCCGCAACATGCTAACTATATGTATGCCGCCCCTCCCCGACTTGGGCCCCTACTATCTATAGGGTCTCGCCCTACTATTCTAAAGGGGATTCAGAAAGCAGGGGCCCATTAGACTTCCTCCTCCCACCCACCCCGGTAGATGCCTTGAGCCCTTTATAATAGCCGGGGGTCTTGGGACAAGATGCCAATGAATGCTCGTTCCAGTGCACAAAACTCGCTCGCTTATGTTCTAAAAGTAAGTACTCTATAAGTAGGAAAGGGGGGCTCTGCTCTTAACCCCAATAGAGTAAGGTGTCCCCTTCACGGCCAGCCCCTACCTATCTATAGGGCAGAGCGAGGGCAGAGAGCAAGGTATCAAAACTGAGTGCGATAACTTGAATGCCATCAGGCCCACTATAGAAAGAAAGAGGCTCCGCCCTAGGGCAACCACCTTCAAACTGTTTGCCTTTATTATTCTTACAGCCCCTACGGGCACCAACTGGTTGCCCTAGGGCTGAGCCTCTTTCTTTCTATAGTGGGCGCTTGCTTTAATGAATGCTCCTTCAGAACACCTCTGCAGGCAGCCTTAGAATAGTAGGGCACTTTGCACCAGCAAGCAGACTTTCTCTACCCGCCCCCGGCGGGCAGAGCCCAGGTGGTGCGTGCGTGTGATGCAAATGCAGAGGCCCCTACTATTCTAAGTTGTGCATGCAGAACTCCACTCATATTTAGGACGCTGTGGGTGGCCTAGCCAATAGTGGGGTGGGGGGCCCCCTGCATGCAGAGAAATGTGCCCCGCCCTTCAATATAGTAAAGCCGGCGGTGAACAGGCGCAATGTGGTGAAGGAGACTGGGAACTAGAACTAGAATTGTGGCGAGGAGAATTCGATTCTGCTGGGGCTGCCTATAGATAGTAGGGCATGTGGGAGGCTTTTATTTGAGAGTGGCCGGCGGGAATCTTGGTTCGAACTCACCATAGAATAGTAGGGCGGCCCCCTTAGAATAGTAGGGCCAGCCGAATAGTAGGGTTCTGTGCACCATGTTACGTATAGATCCTGATCAGCATCTTTCTTGTTCACCTGGGCCCAATAATAGAAAAAAGGGCACCTGCAGGGGTGATTGTGCCCTACTATTATAAAGGGGCCCGCCCAACGGCTAATCACATCCTATAGCCGGACCGCATCTCGATTCTCTACGTAACATTGCCCGCCCCTTTAATAGTAGGGCCGGCCGGCAGCCCTTTAGAATAGTAGGGGGCCCCATTAGAATTGTAGGGGCGGGTTGGCTAATTAAGAAACAAATAGAATCTCCGTTGCCCCCGCCCACAATGGCCCTACTCTTTCTAAGGGGCACCCAACAACTATTAAGCCCTGCCCTTAGAATAGTAGGGCCACCCTTGAACTTAAGAACCCACTCCGGTAGGTGTAAGGGTAGGTAAGGTTGGGTAGGTAAGATGAGTATTGGTTGGTGTGCTTCCTTCCCTGCTCCCTACTATTCTAAGGGCGATCCCTCCTGATTCCTTTCCTTCGTTCCCTGCTTCCCCTCCATGCTTCTCTCTCTGATCCGGCAGCACTCTGATCCTTCTCCGGGTAGGTTTAAAGAGAGAAGGCCCTACGGGCGTGTGTGGTTGGGCAGAAGGATGGCCCCCTTTCATATTATTGCCCTTTTTCATATCCTTAGAATAGTAGGGCCCCCCGGCTATTCTAAAGGGCCCTACCCCCGGCTATTATAAAGGGTAAAGGGGCTCGATTCTATACGTCTGCAAACATGCCCCCCTGCACGCACACTCATGTTACGTATGTGATCATGTTGGTTTAATTCATTTTCGCAGAACCCATATCAATTATAGGCCCACATCTTCCCGGCCCTATTTTTGAAAGGGCAGATGTGGGCCTATAATTATATGGCAATGAAAAGATGGAAAGACCCTTACTATCTATAGGCCGCTTCTGGCGCATTGTGGCTTATCACTGCCCTTACTCTAGCGCAACTTAAAGGCTCAAAGATCCGGGAGCCCACTATATAAAAAAGGGCTCCTCCAACCGCCCTACTATCTATAGGGGCCGTCTCCCGGGCATTATAGAAGCTGAAAGAAAAGAAGCGTTCCCTACTATACTATTATAGGGGGCGGGGGCCAGCCTCCCTCCTGTTTTCTTGCCATATGTAGATAGGGGGCTAGCTGTCTGCAATAATAGGCAGGGGTGTCGAAAGCTCCTACCCTCTTCTTCCACCGTATATCGATGTGTTGTCAGTACCAGGTGGGAGAGGCAGATATGGGACTGAGAAATGCTTATCACCGGCACGCACCCCCTTTCTTAAATAGTTGTTGATGCGTATAAGCATGGGCAACCCATAGAACCGTAATCTGAGGATAGTTAGGTCCATCCATCATTCACATATGATCGACTATAGAATAGAAAGCCCGGTTTATTCGTCTGTTCATGAAGCGGCCGGCTATAAAATCCATTCCGATCGAAGCCCTACTATTCTAAAGGGCCGCCCGAGAACTTATGGATATGCGACAGATAGACCGATAGCTACCAGGTAGCAACTATATAAAAAAGGGCATCCCGATCTATAGCCAGTTGCCAGCCGTTCTCCTGAAAACTGGTTCAAGCGCCCCTACAATTTTATAGGCTGCGATACGGTAGATAACGCAAAAGATCAAACATGTTCCAGTGTCTGCATACTCCCCGCTGCCGCATACCGATATGATGACCCGGCAGGGATTCGGGCAATAATCTAAAAAGGGGCCTGCCCATAGAATTTTAGGGCATGCCACGGATGGATACAAGCGCATTAGTACTCGACGGTGGCCCATAGAATAGTAGGGCCCCCCTTACCCCCCTTATAATAAGTTGTAGGGCCCCGGCGCGGGTCGAGGATAAAGCTTTCTGATCGTTAGATGACAGGGCCAATGCAGAAGATCTTATGTACTGAATATGGCAATATAGGTTGCTGCATGCGGGTTCTAGTTACAACGATTCCGGTCAGTTTCCCCATGCTGCGGAGAAAGGTTCCTTCCCATGCACCGTACAAGTATGCTTAAAATAGTAGGGGCCGCTCCACCCATTTCATTGATTATTCACCCATTCCGACAATAGCGTTTTCGCGAGCGCCCTTACCTTAAAATAGTAGGGGCCCATATATCTATAGGCGATTAGAGGACAGATACCGGTCAATAGATAGAGCATGCAATGGATAGAACGTGTTCGAATTTGTCAGTTTGGGCGGGCCCCGGCTATTATAAAGGGGCAGCCCAACTATGGTTCTATGGTCTGCCCGGGTCCTCCTGCCTCTCCCGGGAATGGAGCGTTCAAAACCGCTGTGAACAAATAAATGCCCATAGAATAGTAGGGGCTTCCCCCCGCCTTTAAATAGTAGGGGTGAGCAGGCTAAGAAAGCTTGGTCAACTGAATCCCTATATTATAAAGGGCCCATGCCACTGGATCTACTGGTACCGTATCCCCCGTAGGCCCTTGCCATTAGTGCTGCTTCTCTATATACGGCCCCTTTCTAATATAGGGCTAAGTCTCCATCTCGCCGTAGGGCTGCTGGGACAACTATGGATGGATAGTCCTTAAGGTGGATCAACTGGTCTGCTCGAGCTGCTGCTACTGGGTCTACTGTCTATGCTTCTAGGTCCCGATCTGGAGAATGAATTGCTTCTGCTGAATCCATATCCGCTACCGATGAACTCTGCTGCTAGTGGTGCCCCTACTATTTTTGAAGGGCTGCTTCTATTGGAAGCTAGTGGTGCTGGATCTTGAACCGGGCAAAGGGCTGAGACAGGAAGGAAGGTACACCAGGTGAGCTGCTGGGTCTCGATCTCACCAAGGTGATGGTTAAACAGGTGGTGGATAAGCTGGATCAAACGGCTGCAAACTCAAGATCAGAGCCCCTATTATTATAAGGGGCCCCCCCTTTATAATAGTAGGGTTCTATGGGCATCAGAATCAAAAGTCTATGCCCTATATTATATGCGGGGCCCCACCCCTATTATTGAAAGGGCTGCGGCCCCGCATATAATATAGGGCTATTCTATGGGCCTAGTGCTGTAGGTCGAACTAGAATAGGTGCTGCAGCGGCCCTTTTTTCTATAATTGCCGGCCGTTGGAAATTACAAACAAAGCCCGGTGCAGGTGCCCTTCAAATATAGGGCTCGGGGGTGCAGGTGGTGCTGCTGGGCAAGCTGCTGGTGGATAAGCTGGATCACGAGAACTATCTCTTACTCATTGAACGAGTGCCCCTCCCGGCACTATCTCCTCGCGCCATAGATTAGTAGGGGGCCCACCCCTATCGAATCTTTGAATTAATGCGTTCATTAAAACTGAAAATAGTTTCTAGAATCGCCCCATAGCCTCATTAATCCTCCCACCCACCCCGTATATCTGCGTTCAGATTACGGGCCTATAGTTTGAGTAGGGCTAGGGGCCCTCCTCTAATCTAGTTGCTAGCCCTACTATTCTACAGGGCAGAGGCCCTTACTATTAAAGGGCATTCATTGGTAAGCACCAAGCCAAAGAACCAATCCCGCCCCCCTACTATTCTAAAGGGACTCGGACCCCTACTATTCTAAAGGGCCACGGTGCCCATTATTAGAAAGGGGGCCCCCTTTCTAATAATAGGGCAGCAGGAACGATTGAAACTAGATCAACGATAGCCCACCGCCAATCAATTCTGCGTATATAGATCACATGGCACTGGCTACGAAGATGCCCGCCCAGTCTCGGACTCCGACTGCTCTCTCCTTGTGGTCGAATTCGTGCATAAATCCTCCTATGGCTCTTATCCCTAGTCTTAATAAACGAGGTAAACTGCCTATGCCCTTTATAATATAGGGCACCCTGCTTCCATAATGGCAGTGCCCTATATTATAAAGGGGGGGCGGGGCCCTTTTCTAATCTTCCTCAATTATATAGAGGGGGGGGGGCGCGAGGGTAGTGCTACCTTTGCTTCCGAAGAACTCTGTCAAGGGATCCCATATATTTGAAGGGCTGTGCCCCTTATAATAGTAGGGCCCCTTAGAATAGTAGGGCGCTGGTAGAATCAACATCAACATGAACTGAATAAACAACAATTGGCCTATTGACTCCGTATCATTGGCCACAGCAGTTCCCGAGTCTATTGACTTTGTCTCACTAGCCAAAGATTTGAGGAGCATTCTTTATTGACGGGTAAGGAGGTTACAATGTGACGTATATTCTTCATTTGAGTTCTAGATTGCCTCCCGCCCCTCCTTTAGGGCCCGGGTCCCGGGGCTGAGGGAGCTCCCCCACCCCCCAACCATTCTATCTTGACTGTTCTCTCGGGCCCTTAGAATAGTAGGGCTGCCATTCTTTCTTTACGGGTTGGGTGGGAGTGCCTAATCTATATCCTCCCACCACCTCAGCAGGGTGGGGGGGGAATCATAGTTCCCTGGGCATGTTACGTATACTCATTTGGGAGGCGCCTCCCCACCCCACCCCAATTCCGACTAGCCCCCCCAAAAAAATGATAGTTATGCCCTACCCCTATTATTATAAAGGGGGCCAAGGTGGGGGGCAACAACTCTTATAGGGGGGTTAGGGGGGGCGGGCCGCGTTTGCTTCTAGCTAGATGGATAGACAAATGCCCTTAGAATAGTAGGGCCCCCCCCCGCATATAATAGTAGGGCACCCTGGACACTATTAATTAGATACGGGGCCCCCCGCATATAATATAGGGCACTGCATATTCTGATGAAGCTTCGGGTGATACTTTAGCCCCCCACCCCCCCATTATAGTTGATAGTTGAGATACCTCCCCGCATATAATAGTAGGGGCCCTTCCGCCGATGATATAAAGGGCCCTTTTTTATATAGGGGGCCCTACAATTTGATAGGGCGACTCGCCCGGGGGGGAGGAGGAGGCGGCTGGGACTGCCGCTCGCATTCGGGTCGGGAGTGGAGAACAGGGCGGGGCTAGGTATTCCAAAGAGTCATCGCGAGAACGCTCACTGGACCCGGTGAATGTCATAGTTTCGCAGCATCTATCGTTTCGTCACCATCGATCCATAGTTGTTCCGCATTTATCCGCTATAGTCGTCCGGGGCACCCCATCTTCTGTTCCCACCTTTCTTTCGGCCTACTATATGATAGACAGGGGTCTGTAGTCTGTAGTCTGGACTCTCCATCTATACATGGACTATCCATCCTAGTTCCGGGGGCCCCTACTATCCATCTTAGTTGACCGGCCGGCCCGTAGGGGTTCTAAAGGCAGATTCTATACGCCTGTGGGGTTGGGTGGGGGGCCCCTGCCGAATAGTAGGGCGCCCCCGGCTATTATAAAGGGCGGCGCCTTCAAATAGTAAGGGGGGGCCCCTACTAGAACCCCTTTCTATTGCGACTTCCTTTTTAGGACCTTTTTTATGAGCTCTTCTCATCCAATTCTAGTTGGTGGGGGGCCCCCTACTATTCTATGGCAACTCGCACCTCAACTCGCACCTCGTTGGTGGGTGAATATCTAGAACCCCAGCGCCCGGGAGGTTTATAGTTGTTGGTGAGCCCCTACTATTCTAAGGGTAGCGTGGAATAATAGAATATAAATAATAGGGCTCCCCTTTCTATCCGTTTCCGATTCCCGGTAGTGCCCGACCGGAACCCCTCTATTGGTTATTCCCGGTAGTCCCTCCCCCAACTATATAAAAAAGGGCCCGCCGGACGCTGGTCATCAAACCTCTCTTCATCCGTAAGCCCGAATTCCTACCCGACAAGCTGAAGGAGAGCCAAACCCAGTCCCGGGCGCCTTTAGATAGTAGGGCGAAAGAATTCTTATTGGCGAAATCAAATGGAAAATAGTAGCCCCCGCCCCCTTATAATAGTAGGTGTTGTAGGGGCCTTCCAATATTAAGAATCTTTTTTGAGTGCGCAGGCGTATGTTTCTAGCATTCCTTTCGGTTCCTACAATTCTATGGGGCCAGGCCAGCTTGCCTTAAAATAGTAAGGCTTTTGGTTCCTACAATTCTATGGGGCCCCCTACTATTCTAAAGGGTTCCAGCCAACCCAGCCGAATTGTAGGGCCCTACTATCTATAGGGCATTCCCCGAATTATATAAAAACGGGCGAATAGTAGGGCATTCCTGGCCCTACAATTCGGCTGGGAATAATCAACTAAGGGGTTCTGGCTTTCAGTTTTCATTAATTGAGGTGCTGCCGTCGGAGTTGGGTTTTCAATAGTAGGGGCATGCCCATTAGAATAGTAGGGGCCTTTAGATAGTAGGGGGACCCTACAATTCTATGGCCTTTGCTTTCAGTTTTTAGAGCACCCCCCAACTATATAAAAAAGGGCATTAAGAAATTGAGTCCTTCAATTTCTTTCTTTCCCAGTTGTATTGCTGTGTCTGCTCCCACCCGGCATTACCTGTCCTCACCCCCCGCCCCCCCCTTTTGATTAATTCCGATCGACTCATAATGTGGTTGGGATGGCCCTACTATTCTAAAAAGGGCCCACCCCGACTAGTATAGTTTACAGTAGGGAGGGCTTCTGTTCTCGCTCACGGGGTTTCCAGCTGCATCCGAAGAACTCACTTTCTATTATCCGTTTTTTTGCCCCAAGGGAGAGTTCAATGAGAAAGAAAGCAGCCCATAGAATAGTAGGGCCCCGCCCCTTAGAATAGTAGGGCCCGGGCCTACTATTCTAAAGGGGTCCAATAAAATCTTGGCCCTCGCCTACCTTCATTTCGCATGGGAAGAGGAGGATGGTAACAGTAGTATAATGAATGGTCCTTGCCCTCCCGATAGAGTAGGATAAGCAATAGCCAGGAGTTGTCTTGTCCTCGTGATAACTCCAGGTAGTGCCCCAATATAGTCAAGGGCCCTCTGCACCGGAAGGTTAAATCAGCCCCTCCCTACTTTCTTGTTGGTCCAATCAGCGAGCATGCGGCACATTCGACTACCGAGAGGGGGGAGGTGTCAAGGGTGGCTAGTTGGGACTCAGCCGAGCCTACACCCAGGCGGGGCCTTTTTTTCTATAATTCCAATAGATACATCCAGACGAGTTGACAACCTCCTTCTTTGCCCCAACTCAAAACTCTATTGGATCTCCGGTTAGAGGACTAGCTAGTCTAGCCATTCAGAGCACCCTCTCTTGTCCTCCCATCCGACAGCCAAACTTTGTTAGTTAGGTTCTACTTACCTGAACAAAGTGAAGGTAAGGGATAAAAGACAGTTCAGTTGCCTTTAGAAATTATAGGGCCCGCATATGGAGGTAGGGCACTCATCCGCGGACAGTTCAGTTGCCTTTAGAAATTATAGGGCCCGGCCAGCCAAACTACATTATCCATCGTGGGGGGCCCCTACTATTCTATGGGGCAGAGAATCTATTATCTTTTGCATCCATCCGAATAATAGGAAAGAAGGGCCACCACTGATAGAGGAGGGATAGATAGTTCACCCCCGCCCATAGAATAGTAGGGGCCGGTTGGCTGGATAGTAACTATAGTTGTTTGGCGAGAAAGTAGATTCCTTGCCCTCAGGTGCCCCCGGGATGGATTAGAAGTTAGGGCGGCTAGGGTGGGGAGGAGGTATATTAGTTCAGGTACAGGGCCCTTTTTATATAGTTGCCCTACTATTCTATGGGCAGTAACCGGTATCAAGTTATCCTTGCCCGGTCGGACAGCAAAGAAACTCTTTTGGTTGGGATGGCAACTATATAAAAAAGGGCCCCGGGCGGCCCACCTTCCTTCCGACAAGATAGAAAGGAAGGTGCCCGGAGAGAAGTGAACAAAGAGATAGAGGAGTTTATCGAATCTCTAGATAGGCCCTACAATTCTAATGGGGCCATCCTTCACTATATACGTGATAGCCTAACGTTGATTCCCGGGTGGGGGGGAATTATGGTTAGGGAGGCCCCGGGAACCGGCTCTACCTCTATATTGGCGAACAAAACCCACTTATTCACCGGATCCCGGATGGCCGGTGGTGTTTACCGCAAATATCCCCCCACCCACCCCTGCATGCATGCAGGGGTGACCTCTTCTTTTACCCTTCCCAGAGTTTGCCCTCCTCCTTTCGCATCAACCGGTTCACAACCCCATTATAGATAGGGCCACCCATGGACCCATACTTCTAGTAAACGCTAGCACAGGAACGTAGCCCCCAACCCACACCCCCCTACTATCTATAGGGCTCCTACCTTCATACAGTAGTATTACGTCTAGAGACAGAGATACTACCCTTCTTCTACAAACAGAGACCGAGACACTAGGGGGGGGTGTGTAGTAGAGGTAGGGCCCAGAACTACATTACAACGGGGTTCACCGGACCAAAGAATGCCCTATATAGCTGGAGTAGATGATGCACCAGCTATCTAGGTAGGGCTTTCTCCGAAAGCTCCGGTGCAGTGGGAGGGCCCCTACTATTCGCCAGGTAGCGGCCCTACAAGAATCTGAAGGGGGGGCCTAGCCCCCATTATAGATAGGGGGGCCCAACCTTCTATAGTTGGGGCAGATTTCTATACGCCGGCCCGCCCGGCTATTAGAAAGGGGGGCGCCCACCCCCCCCACCTTACCCCCCTATAGATAAGTTGTAGGGTCCCCAGCCCCCGGGCGGGGGTAGGGCCCCTTCCCTTCCCTTAGAATAGTAGGGGTAGGGGTAGGGGAACTCTGCACGCACCAATGCAGGGGTCAATTGAAAACTATAAAACCGGGTCGCCCGCAGCGGTTGATTCTTCTGATTCATATGATTCTGCTCCTGATCCCAACTATATAAAAAAGGGCGTGCGTTGATGCTGTTGATCGAGTAGCTGATCCGGTAGAGCAGTTGGTTATGCAGTTGACCGAGCAGGCAGGTGAAGCAGGGGTGGTTGGAGCAGGACCAAGTGAACTTTCTCACTCCATTGGGGCAGCACCGCCTTGCCCAGATCCATATCCCACCTATAGATCCGGGGATGGATCAGCAGCATCCAACCCACCAGCATTTGATCCAGATACCCTGGCATCTGAACCACCAGCATTCCTTCCTGTCCCAGCTCCCTACTATTATAATGGGCGGTTCCGGATCCCCTACAATTTGATAGGCTAGATTCATTAAACCAGAATCGGGTGAACTGATTCGTGAGAAACTGCTTATTAGGACGAACCTGAAAGCGGGTGAGACGCAAGACGAACTGAGCGGGTGAGACGCAAGACGAACTGAAGCGGGTGAGACCTCTAACCCTGGGGTCCGGATTCACTCGATACAACTGGTGTGAATTTTGTCCCTGGCATATGATCGCCCTATCTCCCTACCCGCACCGCTTCGGAAATTGCTTATTCCCACCCAACCCGCCTTTCATCCTCCACCATAGAATAGTAGGGGGCCCACCCCCCCCTATAATAATAATTGGGCCCAGTCTTTGTTTCACGTCTTCTTCATCACCTATCGATAATGTTCATCGGTATGATTGCTCTGAACGCCGACTCAATATTGGAAGGAGATGGTCGGTCTAATTAGCCTGTTCCAGGCGCTTCCGATATTCTTCAGATATTGCTAAGTCCCTACGGTAGCCATTCAATCTCCGGATACAACAGAAGGCAGTATTCTACGTAACAACTATCTCCTCATGCTGGTGAAAACACCACCCCCAACAAATCGGCCAATTAGAATGGGGGGTGGGGGCCCTCCCCCCCCCCCACCAATATTGCTGCCTTTAGAATAGTAGGGGCCCACAATTGAATCTGAGGGGGGGGCCGCCAT
>BSBK01014963.1:0-46073 GCA_027943335.1 Chamaecyparis obtusa | reverse complement strand
CTCTAAAATTGCTCATCCTATTACTTCCTTGCAAAGGAAAGGGAAAAAGTTTTCTTGGATGGAAGAGTGTGAGGTAGCATTTCGTAAGCTTAAGGAATGCTTGACTAGTGCTCCTGTCTTGGCAGTACCTGATCCCTTCGAAGGAATTTGTAGTGTGTACGGATGCTTCATTAGACGGCATTGGAGCAGTTTTGATGCAGGATGGCCGGGGGATAGCCCTATGAATCTAGGAAACTTAAGAATCATGAAGTAATTATCTCACTCATGACTTAGAATTGGCAGCAGTTATGCATGCTTTGACTAAGTGGCGACATTTTCTTCTCGGTCAACATTTTGAGTTGCATACTGATCATAGAAGTTTGCAGTATCTATTCACATAGCCCAATCTTAACGCTAGGCAGCTTAGATGGATGGAGTTTTTGTGTGAATACGATTTTGAGGTAAAATATGTTCAAGGAAAAGAAAATGTAGTAGCTGATGCTCTTAGTAGGAGGCGTCACGAGATTGTTTCCTGATCTTAACTGTGGATTTGAAGGAGAGAATTCTATAGAATTTATCAGTTGATCAGCTGGTTTTCTGAAGTTAAGACCGTGAATTGATAGTGGCAGCATGATGGAAGGTCGGTTTGAGGGATATTCCATCAATTCGAAAGGGGCTATTAATCTATCAGGGCAGTGTTTATGTTCCAAGTATTGGAGACTTGCGTGGTTTGGTCATGGTTGAAGCCCATAAAGCACCATATTCAGCTCATCCGGGTGTTAAGAAAATGCATGCTGATCTCTCAAGCGGCATTATTATTGGCCCGGAATGAAACAAAGGGATGTAGCCGACTTTGTGGCAAGATGTTTGGAATGCCAGAGGGTTAAGGTTGAACATCAACATCCAGCGGGGTTACTTTAGTCTCATAGTGTTCCTGAATGGAAATGGGACACCATTTCTATTGATTTTAATTGTTGGGTTACCCACTCACTGCTAGACGTCATGACGCCAATCATGGGTTATTGTGGATCATTTGACTAAGGTAGCTCACTTCATTCTGATTAGATCTACTTACAATGCATCTTCAGTGGCCAGAATCTATATGAAACAAGTGGTTAGATTGCACGGGATTCCCAAAAAGATAATTTCAGACAGGGATCTAGTATTTACTTCTACTTTTTTGGAGGTCTTTGCAATGGGATTTAGGTACTCAACTAAATTTTAGTTCCGCCTATCATCCGGAAATGGATGGACAAACTGAATGTGTCAATCAAATTCTGGAAGACATGCTCAGAAAGTACATCATGGACAGGTAGAACAAGTGGGAAGAGTATCTGCATCTTGTAGAATTTGCTTACAACCAATGGTTATCCACAGCTCTATAGGGATGGCTCCATTTTAGGCTCTATATGGAAGACCTTGCAGAACACCCTTAAGTTGGGATAACTTGGTGACAGAGTACTTTTAGGATCTGAGTTGTTGCTGGAAATGGAACAACAGGTGAAGAGGATCAGAGAACACTTTTTTACTGCCCAGGACAGACAGAAAAAGTATGCAGATCAACATAGAGTTGATCGTCAATTTGTGGTGGGCGAAAAAGTATTCCTTAGGGTGAGGGCCTAGGAAGAGTCCTATTCATTATGGAAAAGGATCTAAAACATGCACCACGGTTTGTGGGCCCTTTTGAAATCTTGGAGCGAATCAGAACCAGTTGCCTATAAATTAGCTCTACCACCCGGGATTATCTCGTATTCACATATGTTTTTTCATGTTCTGTTCTGTGTAAAATACATTCCTGATATTGCACATGTTCTTAATTGGAATGATCTGTAGGTAATCAGATGGCCAGATTATGATGGAACCAGTTCAGGTTATTCAAGACAGAACTCTGGATTTAAGGGGCAGAAAAATAAGGCAGGTAAGGGTCCAAATGGGATCCAAATGATGAGTCCTCAGCTACATGGGAAGATTATGATCTGATGAGAGCAGCGCATCCATTCCTCTTTGCTGACTTCCAGGAGGAAGTCAAGGACTAGTGGGGGAGGGTGTCATGCCTGACCCTATTTCATTTGTTTCTATGTTCAGTTTGCTAGAAAACTTAACTCTATGGACAGGATGATTTACTATGTTAGTTATTATGTTTTAGTTGGATTTTGTTCTGATCATTTTAATTCTGCATGTGTGTTAGTGTCTGATGAGGGTGCTCCCCTCAATACCACAAACACATAACAGAAATAGAGAAACAACAAACAATAATATGCAAGAACAGAAAATTGGCTTCTTATTATCTCCACAAATGTGGAATTACAAACTTTTAGAATTACAATATGCAAAGCCACATGGGCATTCCCTTACAATATTCTGTAGGACAAAGCCTCGAATCAATACCCAAAACTATTCTGAACCGCCTAAGACAATAATACAGCCTTCCTTATATAGGCAATTCCCCACCGCCTGCGGGGGGAAAGGTTTCCAGAATTTTAGCCAATAAGGCCGACCAAACTTAGAATTATTTTATTTTACATTTCATTACATCATAGTCGGCTCAAGATAACCTTTGAAACCCGAACAAAAATTTTGAAGAAAATTATTTTCCCGCCATTTCAGGTGGCCCAACTTCCGAAGACCATAAATCATCACCAGTTGACCCGATCGGCTATTATAACCCCATTTCGAAAACACCACGAAGCGCTACTACAGGCTTGACCCACGCAAGCGCCCGTCACCCAAATTTTCAACCTCATCCGGGGCCTCTAAAGCCTTCAAATTGAGTTCAAAGTTTTTGTACCCTGCTGCCAATACCGAAAATCTTCAATATCTTCCAATATACACTTGATCTGGCAATGAAACTTTACTGGCAGACTTATATGACAAAATGAACCTCCAAGAAAGAAATCGATCATTCTGAGCACATATGAAAATTACCAAAAATAGTAACTTTCCATAAATAGCAGCTCTGCACAAAATAGCCCTTATTGAAAATAGAAATATTTTTGGGTGATGCAAGATTGCTCTTACACCCAGGATGCTCCTGCATCAGACACCCGGGGTAATTTGAGAAGTGACCTTGTCACGACTCAGGTGTGCAGAGGAAAACCAAGACGGCTAACCTCCTCCTTTGTCAGCCATGATGAATCTTCAACAGGTCATCCTTTCCACTTGACTAGATATTCTTCATATGTCCTGTTCCTTGTGCTTCTGCCAACATGACTGTCCAGTATATCTTTGATCTCCTTAGTGTCTGAACTAGTCGCTGGAATACTCCACTGTGCTGCTGTGATCTCATCTTCAACACCTCCTTCATGATACTCTGTCAGGTCTAAAATGTTAAACACTGGTGAAATATTTAGCTCAGTAGGCAATTCTACCTCATATGCATTTCCTGAATCATGTTTCTTCAGTATCCTACATGGTCCCAAACTTCTTCATTTTCAGCTTGTTATATGTACCAACTGGAAACCGCTCCTTCCGCAAATGAACCATGACTTCATCACCAAACCTAAAATTCCTTATACCCTCCTTTTCTCATCTGCCTTAGCCTTATACTATGCGTTCATCTTGGTAATATGCTTCCTCACCTCCCCATGGATGTTCTTCAAGTGTTCTACAAAATCCTCAGCTTCAGCACTACTTATTTCTCTTTTATCTATCTTCCTCAATTCAGATGCATTTCTTGGACTACTTCATATACAATCTGGAATGGTGATTTACCAGTGCTCCTGTTGACAGAATTATTATATGCAAATTCCACCTATGGTAAAATCAAATCCCATCCTGTTGGCTTATCTCCAACCAAACATCTCAGCAAATTTCCCAAACTCCTATTCACCACCTCTGTCTGTCCATCAGTCTGTGGATGATGTGATGAACTGAACTTCAAATCTATCTTCAACTTCTTCCACAATGTACGCTAGAAATATCCAACAAACTTAGTGTCCGATCTGAAACTATGGTCTTTGGCAAACTATGAAGTCTCACTACTTCTCTAAAAAACAATTCTGCTACATGAACAACATCATTAGTCTTCTTGCAGGGAATGAAAATGTGCCATCTTTGAAAATCTGTCAACCACTACAAAAATTGAATCATGTCCCTGCTGAGTCCTCGGTAAACCAAGAACAAAGTCCATGCTGATATCCTCCCAAGGCTTCTCTGGTACGGGTAATGGCTGATACAACCCTGTATTCTACTTCACTCCTTTCGCCATCTGACATACTCTACAACTTTGTACAAACTTCTTCACATCTTGCTGCAACTGTGGCCAATAATAATTCTCACTAACCAAACCAAGGGTTTTATCACGACCAAAATGTCCAGCCAATCCTCCGCTATGCTTCTCCTTGATGAGATTCTCCCTCATAGAACTTCGTGGAATGCACAACTGACTCCCTCTGAATAGCATATCATCCTGGATGATGAAATCTAACCATTTCATCTTGTCTAGAGTAACAGGTTCTGTACAAACTTTCCAAGCTTCACCAAAATCAGGATCCTCTGGATACAAATTCTTTGAGTTCCTTGAACCCAACCACTTCAATCTGCATTTCTGTCAGCAATAGTTGCCTTCTGCTAAGAGCATCTACAACCCTATTAGACTTTCCACTCCTGTGTTTCAAAACAAATGTATAACTCTGCAAAAACTCAACCCATTTCAAATGCCTCTGATTCAACTTTCCTTGACTATTCAAATATTGCAAAGCTTGATGATCAGTATACAAAACAAACTCCTTAGGAAGCAGATAATGTCTCCACTTCTTTAATACCTGAACTATAGCATAAAATTCCTAATCATAAACAGAATATTTTCTCTTGGCATCATTTAACTTCTCACTAAAATAAGCAACAGGTTTACCTTCTTGGCTCATAATAGCTCCTATTGTAGTACCACTAGCATCACAATCTACTTGAAACACCTTATTAAAATCTGGAAGTGCTAAAACAGGTTTGTTCTGTAACTTTTTGTTTCAACAATTGAAAACTCTTTTCTGCCCCATTAGTCCACTTAAACTCTTTTCTATCCCCTCTCATTGTTTCAGTCAAGGGACCACAAATACTGCTAAATTTTTGATAAACTTTCTGTAAAAGCTAGCCAAACCATGAAAAGATCTTACCGCAGTAGCACTCCTTGGAGTAGGCCATTCAAGGATAGCCTGTACCTTCTCTGGGTCCATTTTTAGACCTTCTGCTGAAACTACAAATCTCAAATACACTAACTCTTTCTTCACAAAACTGCACTTCTTCAAATTAATCAACAATTTCTCTTCTCTCAGCTTCTCAAATACCATACGAATATGCATCATATGCTCCTCCAATGTCTTACTAAAGATCAGAATATCATCTAGGTAAACAATGACAAACTTACCCAGAAATTCTTTCAGAACCTCGTTCATGAGCCGCATGAAAGTGCTCGATGCATTGGTTAGCCCCAAAAGGCATGACTAACCACTCATACAGTCCTTCCTTTGTCTTGAAGGTAGTCTTCCATTCATCTCCTTCTCTGATCCGAATCTGATGATATCTACTTTTCAGATCTATCTTTGAAAAATACACAGCTCCACTCAAACAATCCATAATATCATCCATTCGTGGCAATGGAAACCTGTACTTGATTGTGATCTTGTTTATTGCCCTAAAATCTGTACACATCCTCCACTCTCCATTCTTCTTTGGTGCTAATACCGCTAGTACAGCACAGGGAATCAGACTCTCTCGAATCAACCCCTTCTGTAATAGTTCATGTACTTGTCTATTCAACTCCTCACTTTCTGCAGGTGTCATTCTGTGTGCTGCCTTATTCGGCAAACTCGCCTCCTCGGGATCAAGTCCCATCTGATGACTGATCTTCCTGACTAGTGGTAATCCATCAGGCAGGTTATCGGATACAATATCCTGAAACTCATTCAACAAATCTACAACTTCTACAGGAACATCTTCTACTTCCTCTTTACCAGCTTTTAGAATTAAGCAAAACATACATGCTCATGCCTCATACCATCTAGGAAATTTCTTCCATCAACAAAAGTTATCCTTGCATTACCACATACCTTTTCTTTAGTCTCCTTCAATGGTTTTAGTTTATGTTGCACTCCATCCTTTGTCAGGGAATAGCTATTCGCACAGCCATCATGTACAGCACATCTGTCAAACTGCCATGGTCTACCCAACAACATATGACATGCATCCATAGATATGATATCACATAGTACCTCATCTTGGTATCCACCAATCTTGAACTTCACCAGGCATTGTTCATTGACCATGACCTTGTGGTCATCCTGTACCCAGGCAATCCGATATGGATGTGGGTGTTTCTGTCTCTTGAGCTTCAACTTTGTCACCATCTCTTCTGACACCAAATTGTCAGTGCTTCCACTATCGATAATCACATCACAACATTTACCTTCACACTTGCACCTGGTGCGAAACAGGCTCCTCCTTTGCTCAGGTTCATTCTCACCACTCAACAGGACTCTTCTATGAATCAACGTTTCTCCTCTTTCAGCATCTTCAGAATTTGATGATCTGGCATCTTCATCTACATGTGCAACTCTGGCCTAGCCTTCATTTCTCCTGTTTGTTCTCCCTTGGCGCTGAGGACATTCAAATGCCCTATGACCTTCTTCTCCACAGTGAAAACATGTTCCACGGAAGCCACCTCTTCCAGATCCTTGTCCTCTTCCTCTTCCTCTCTGATCTCTATTATTCTGATCCTGGAAGCGATTGGAATTATTTCCTCACTGATTCTGACTGCTACTCTGGCCTCATCCTTCTTTTTCAAATCTTCATTTCGGCCACCATATGACCATCCACCAGATCGTCCACCGCAACCTCTTCCATTTTGTCTGCTCTCAAACTTCTTGTTCAACTTTTCCTCTACTTTTAGGGCAAACTGGTATGCCTCTTCAATACTGTTCATTCGAACCAGCTTCAGCTCCTCCTGAATGCTTGGCCTTAACCCATTAAGGTATCGGGCAACTTTCTCTTTATCAGCTTCTGCATGGCCTGTTCTGATGAGAAGTCGATAGAACTCCTCTGTATACTCCTGAAAAGATCTTCCTGCTTGCTTCAAACTTTGCATTTTCTTCAGTAGGTCAAGCTCATAATCAACAGGAATGAACTGTCGCTTCAATTTATCCACCATCCGATCCCATCTCGTGATTTTCTCCTTTCCCCGTCTATTTCGCTCCAACTGAATCTCTTGCCACCATATCTTTGCATGACCTTTCAGTCTGGCCTTCGCAAATTTGACCCTATCAGGATCCTCAACATCTTCATACTCAAAATATTCCTCACATTCATTGATCCAGTCGATCAATTCCTCTAGGTTAAGATTTCCAGAAAATGTAGGAACCTCAATCTTAGGTCTTTTTCCAATCTTGGAAATCATCCAAAAAAGTCTTTCTTCCTCCTGGTTCACAATTTCAACTTCTCCTTCTTGATATTCTTCTTCGGCTTCATCCTCGCTTTCATCTCTGACATTAAGATTCATTCCTCTACAAATCTCTTCTTGCAATGCTCGCACTTGTCTCTGCAGCTCTCTAACCTCAGGTGTCACAGCACCAGCTCTTCTGCCCTGTTCTCTTCGTGAGGCATTTTCGCGATGCACGCTGAAACCCTAACCACGGTCCTGGTGCAAACTACCTCACAGTCGGCGATCTGTTTACACACTCAAGAAAACTTGCTCTGATACCACCTGATGAAAGGTGCTCCCCTCAATACCACAAACACATAATAGAAATAGAGAAACAACAACAATAATATGCAAGAACAGAAAATTGGCTTCTTATTATCTCCACAAATGTGGAATTACAAACTTTTAGAATTACAATATGCAAAGCCACATGGGCATTCCCTTACAATATTCTGTAGGACAAAGCCTCGAATCAATACCCAGAACTATTCTGAACCGCCTAAGACAATAATACAGCCTTCCTTATATAGGCAATTCCCCACCGCCTGGGAAGGTTCCAGAATTTTAGCCAATAAGGCCGACCAAACTTAGAATTATTTTATTTTACATTTCATTACATCATAGTCGGCTCAAGATAACCTTTGAAACCCGAACATAAATTTTGAAGAAAATTATTTTTCGCCATTTCAGGTGGCCCAACTTCCGAAAACCATAAATCATCACCAGTTGACCCGATCGGCTATTATAACCCCATTTCAGAAACACCACGAAGCGCTCTACAGGCTTGACCCATGCAGGTGCCCGTCACCCAAATTTTTGACCTCATCCGGGGCCTCTAAAGCCTTCAAAAGTGAGTTCAAAGTTTTTGTACCCTGCTGCCAATACCGAAAATCTTCAATATCTTCCAATATACACTTGATCTGGCAATGAAACTTTACTGGCAGACTTATATGACCAAAATGAACCTCCAAGAAAGAAATCAGATCATTCTGAGCACATATGAAAATTACCAAAAATAGTAACTTTCCATAAATAGCAGCTCTGCACAAAATAGCCCTTACTGAAAATAGAAATATTTTTGGGTGATTCAAGATTGCTCTTACACCCAGGATGCTCCTGCATCAGTGTCTGTCATAAGGACCTAATGTTAATTCTGATTTCACTATGAACTCATTTCGAATAGTTGTTTTCTCAGATTGTGATGGTTTTCTGATTGAATCATTGTGCTCATTATGTTATTCTCTTAATAGTGATTGGTAGAATTCTGTAAATGTTTTCTATTGTTAAGTTTGCTTCATCTTCCAATGTTTAATTGCTTACCAGTTATTATGAATTGCATTAAAGAGTGGTGGAAAAATATTCTGTGTATGTTAACATTGCATGAGATTTTGAATTCTGAAAGTGCTCCTTTTTAATATCATGATAGTGACCTATAATATGGTGTTAGTATTCTGTTAGTAATACTCTGGTTTATGAGCTTTTATAGTGAATGCATATATATATATATATTTATATATATACCGTGATTATGTATATATATATATTTACAAATATATATATATACACTGTGATTATATATATATATATATTTATGAATATATATATCGTGATTATATATATATATATATATTTACAAATATATTTATATACCGTGATTATGTATATAGATATATTTATAAATATATATACCGTGGTCATATTGGATTTTGTAATGTCTTGGATATCTTTCTTTATGAGCAAGGGTGGTCATGTTTTATATGCATGAAGCATATGTACCTAAGTGTGAATGGTAATTCGCACTTAGGCACATATCTTTTGAATGGGATATTGTTAAGTGTTTATCTTACCTTGCTAATAAAGATAGATGTCGTGAAGGTGGTGAAGTTTGGTGAGGTGGCGTTATCGGCTGTGGTTGTTGGTTTTGGCCGAGCTTTGGGTTTTGTGAGGCGGCTGTTATGGGACACTTGTGGGATGGCATTAATGTTCGTTTGAGATGATCTGCATGTCAGTGGGTGTTGTGATCGAAGCTAGTACTTCGCTAGACATTGCATTTGGCCAAGTGTGGTAATAGTTATTGTGGCCTGTCTCTATTTTGATTGTGCCGCCATTGATGCTAAGTTAACGGGAAGTGCTTGAGAAGAATTCTGGTTTCTGTTTTGAACTATGGCTATTTGCATGGCGCTTGGTTCGGCCGGCATGAGAGAGTTTAGGGTCGTGGTCGGTGGAGGAATATGCATATCTTTTCCTCACCTCTGCGATAGCATTACCTTGTTGTGTTGGTTGTCTGTGGGTTGTGCGTGCTTGCTTTCAGTTGCTGGTTTGGGGGTTTTGGCGAAGGACATCGATTTGATTCTGGTTTCAATTCTTGCTTGTTCAGGTCAGGGCCAGCACTCTTCCCTTTCTTCTCTGTAACATGCATTTTGTAATTCGGTTATATGATGTGGTAATACATTTATTGAAATAGTTTATGATTGTGGGCGCCAATATGATTGCATAGTAATGTTGTTTTATTCGAAAGCGTTTGTGGGTTTTGAGTTTGGATATTGAAATGGATAAAAATAGAGCATTGTGACAATGTGTATCTTGTTGGGTATAAATTCTCTGTCGCGGGTTCATTATGTTCACCAGTCGGTTTTAAACGGCAGCAGCAATAATGGGTTGCATTGTATATTGTATTTGTTCAGTTTTGTGGGTCTGTTGTGGAAGTGATTGCAGATGTATTTCGTTTGTTTGTTCGAGCTTGCACTCGGCAGAGGCTTTAAGGAAACGGTGTATCGGGTAGTGATTAAAGTTGTTGGGGGATTGTATGGATGTTTTCTGTTGGGAATATTGTCGAGGGTTTCGGTCGTTTGCAGTGGTCTATTCTGTTGGTGTCGAGGCATGTTGTACTGTCTTGTTGAACCGTAGCATACCATGAATGTTCATTGCTGTCATTATAATTGTGGTTGACCATAGTATATCTTGAATGTTCATTGCTTTTATTAATGTTGTTTGTGTTTACCTTTATAACTTCCAGTGTTATAATGGATCGGTGTCGATGTTGTAGTTTGTGAGTGGGGTTGTGCAATGTGTTCGGGGGGAAATATTGTGTACAGACCTTTGCATTCTCTCGAATGTACATCGATGTGGATAAATGATCATTGGGAAAACATGGAATTGTAGTTACTGTTGTAACCGAGTAATGATAGAGTGTTTGATTTCGGTTTGAGTGTTGTTTAATGTATTGACTAATGCAGAGTTGGTTGCTTTCGGGTATTTGGGCATTTTCTAATCTGAGTGATTGATGTCGAGATGCTTGAGATTTATTTACATAGTTGTTAAGCAAGTAAGGTAACTCTATTTTTATTGTCGATTGTTAAACTCATCTTATGGTTTAAACAGTGCACTCGATCTTGTGATGTTGTTAACTTTTAATTAGGGACAGCGGATACTTTACGTCATTTTGTATGGTTAAATTAGTTATTTTGTGATGGGAATTGTAGAATTGTAAATGGTTGTTGTGACAAGTTGAGGGCTGATATTGGTTGAGAATAAACGTTTTGAGTTTCATTTTATTTTAGTAAGGAAAAGTCTGAATTCTCTATTAGCATAGTTAATTTGTGTTAATTTGAAATGTCAGAATGACACTGTAACATGACTTTGAATTCAAACAGAATGTGAATAAAAACTTATGTAACAAAGGTTTATGTAGTATATATCAGTGCTTAAGCAATTTTGTAATGATTACATTGGCATTGAAGTATATGTAGAGAGGTGGTATAAAGTACTTGGTTATGGTACTAGCCTAGCAATAACAGGTGTTGCCTATCAGTGCTGTGTGCAAGGAATGATAGTTTGCAATCTGTTAGTGTTAGACTTGTAGATAACTCAAATGTACATTTTTGCATTAGTTGGTTTTGTGCTGTAAGTTGGTACAATTCTGATGCTCTTAATTTGAGAATTTCATTACATACTGCTTTGTGACAATAGAATGAAGGAAGATTTTGAAGTTAAAGTTCATTGATGATATGATTGTACTAAAGATGGAATTGTGTAGATCATTGTATTGATTCTGTTTGCATAAGTGTCTGGTTTTCTGTTTAAACATGTGAATGTGAGGAATTCCGAAGATGAACACATATGGGGATGGCTGAATTGGAAGAACCAATTCAGTATACAAGTGATAACCTTAAAAATTATGGGATGGGATTAATACTTAATAAGATAATTGGCCTTTCCTATGTCTATGATTTGCGTGATCTAGAACGGAGTATGGGGCATGAGGTACTGTTACGTTATTAAACGGATTAACAGATAGCTGTGTGCATTGTTAAGTTTATTAACGGGAGTACAGATTACCTTGCACTGCAAGATTTGTCATGGGCACAACCATGGGTGCAGAATCATGACTCTTCAGTGTTTAAACATCTCAGTATATATGTGCATCATCTTTTTGGAATTCTGACTGCGAGTTATTTCTTTTTATCATGCTTTCATGTCTGCTATAATATGTGACTGTTGTAATGAGATAATGATGTTTTGGTTCAAATGAGTTTTATGGTATATGAAATATGTTCATTATGATGCTAATAATTGCAGGTTTATCATGGAAGTTCTATGACTTATGTAATTATGCTGAGCCCTATTTGCTTTGTGTGTTGTGTTCTTATTGGTTTTTACAGGAACCTAGATGGATAAAACTATGAGTACGGGCCAATGGTTGGCAGCTGTTAAAATTTATGGAAAACAGATTGTGGCTATTCTGTTGGTCATTAGGGCAGTGTATAGATCTTATAGGAGAACTTAGGAAGATTTCCTGCATTTGTATGTTTATCTTTTCAATAAAGAGTACTGATGTAACTCATTTGTAATCAGAGTTTGTATGGACAACTACGTATGACAGTTTATAAACTTTTGTAATCAGATTTATGGAAGTTAAAAAAAAAAAATTATTATCTCTTTGTGGTGTATGTTTTTGTTTGGTTTTATTTTGGTTTCATCACTTAGTTATTGGGTGGTGTTACATTTGGTATCAGAGCCCAGGTTTCTTTAACTAGGACTTCGGGTTAAGGGTTTAGTTCGCTTGTTGTGTAGTCTTTTAACGGTAGTTGTTTGTCTCAGGTTGCTAGTATGCCTCCCCTTACAAGAGGATCTCAGGGACGCGGTGACCCAGTCAATGCTAATGTCGAAAGAGGCAAAGGTAGAGGCAGAGGTAGGGGCCGTGGTAGAATTCCCAGACACCAGGATGCGGATGGAAATAACCCCATCGGGCAAGGTGTCAATTAGGATGAACAAGGGGATCCTCATGCTAATGTTCTCCAATGAATTTTGGATTAGTTGGATAATATTGAAGCTAATAATCATATTCCAGGTGGGGGAGTAAATCCTCCAGTGCCTCAGGTTCATGTTGATGGTCCTCTTATTGAGGAAGATCCTGTTGTCAGGGCACAGATTAAAGATCTGTCCAAGATTAAAGGACCACCATTCTACGGGATAGAAGAAGGTACCGCAGCTGAAGCTTGGTTGTTGAACATCGAGCGATGTTTTATTTTACACCGTTACCAGAGCAATGTGAAGGTACGGTGGACGGTCATGCAGCTCAGGAATTTTGCTTCTATTTGGTGGGAGCAAGAGTTGGATAAACTGGGAATAGATATCTCCCAGGTGACATGGGAACTCTTTCTGGAACGCTTCAAGGAGAGGTTTATGTCCGAGTACTGGCAGCAAGCCCGTGCTGAAGAGTTCTTTAATATCTTGCAGAAGGGTGCTTCAGTAGAGGCCTATGAGCGAAGGTTCTACGAACTTAAGAAGTACTCAGGGTGGATGGAGGATAATAAGGCTTTGGTACAACATTTTGTCAGGGGGCTCAATCCCAAGATAGGTGAAGAGGTGAGGACCTTTAAACCTATGACTATGCAGGAGGCTTCTGAGAGAGCCAAGCTTATTGAGATGAAGTCAGGGTACCATGGGTCATTCCCTAAAGCAAGTGTGAATCCACCTATTCAGAGTGATTTCAGGAGTCCGAAGCAATCTCAAGGCAACCTCAAAACTAGATTTTCTGGTGGAAAGTTCAAAAAGAGAAAGTTTGACAAACCCACATCATCTAACAGGAACAATAGGGGGTCTGATCAATTCAAACCTCCTCAGCAGTCTCAGACTATTCAGAGTAATACACCTTCTCAGGGCAGGGATTTCAAGAGGACTGTGACGTGTTTCCGTTGTGGGCAGCAAGGACATTATCAGGCTCAATGTCCTAGTTTGGTCAAACAGAGATCAGAGGTTAATCCACTCAGGTCAGAGGCTACGGTGAGTGATTCAGCATGGAACCACCATGTATTCGCAACCTTGGACCAGAAGCAGGCAGAGCATCAGAACACAGTCATTGAGGCTAGAGGTAAAATGCAAGGTAAGGAGATATCCATTTTGTTTGATTCTGGTGCTACAGATTCCTTTATTTCTTCTAGCTTAGCTACACAGAGTGGTATTCCAGTGGCTAGAGCTAATATCTTATGGCAAGTGGAGTTAGCTTCAGGGTCTCGAGTGGAGGCTGGGGTAATAGCTCCAGGCTGCAAGGTTCAGTTGAAATCCTTTACTACTTCAGTGGATCTTAGGGTAATTCCATTGGGATCCTATGATATAGTTCTGGGAATGGATTGGATTGAACAACATCAAGCAGTGATCGATTGTTTGGGCAAAGTGGTCAAGTGTGTTGATGACTTGGGAGCACCCAAGATTATCATTGGGATAAAAAGACCTATCTCAGTCAGAACCATTTCTGCCAAACAATTAGTGAGGTGTGTCCAAAAAGGCGACAAGTTATTTGCTATCGCTGTGAACAATTTGGAGGATGTTGCTGCAGGAGATGCCTCTCTTGATCATCCCGTATTGCAGAGGTTCTCTAATGTTTTTGTGGAAGAAATTCCTGGCATACCCCCTAAAAGGGAAATCAATTTTCGAATTGATCTAGTACCAGGAACTGAACCAATTTCCAAAGCTCCATACCGTATGACAGCGCAAGAATTGAATGAACTTAAGATTCAGTTAGAAGAGCTTTTGGGTAAAGGACTGATACGTCCTAGTGTATCACCTTGGGGTACACCAGTTATCTTTGTCAAGAAGAAGGATGGATCTTTGAGACTTTGTATTGACTACAGATAGTTGAACAAAGTTACTATCCAGAACAGGTATCCTTTGCCTAGGATTGATGACTTGTTTGATCAGGTCAAGGGTGCTCGTATCTTCTCAAAGATTGATCTTAAATCAGGATATCACCAACTTAGAATCTAGGAGTCAGATATCCATAAGACAGCTTTCCGTACCAGATATGGACACTATGAGTTTACAGTGGTACCATTCGGGCTGACTAATGCACCTTCAGTCTTTATGAATTTGATGCATGATGTACTCAGAGAGTATTTGGACAAATTTTTTGTAGTTTTCTTGGATGATATTTTGGTGTATTCTAACTCTGTTGAAGAGCATGAGAAACATCTAGAGCAAATTCTTGATTGTCTCCGAAGGAACAAGCTTTTTGCTAATTTAGCAAAATGTGAGTTTTTCAAGAGGGAGATTTGCTATTTAGGTCATATCATTTCGGGGGATGGGATAGCTATTGATCCTTCCAAGATCCAGGCTATTATAAATTGGCCAGCTCTAACCAATGTGTCAGAAGTCTGTAGTTTCATGGGATTGGCAAGTTACTATCGAAGATTTGTGTCCAATTTCTCTAAAATTGCTCATCCTATTACTTCCTTGCAAAGGAAAGGGAAAAAGTTTTCTTGGATGGAAGAGTGTGAGGTAGCATTTCGTAAGCTTAAGGAATGCTTGACTAGTGCTCCTGTCTTGGCAGTACCTGATCCTTCGAAGGAATTTGTAGTGTGTACGGATGCTTCATTAGACGGCATTGGAGCAGTTTTGATGCAGGATAGCCGGGTGATAGCCTATGAATCTAGGAAACTTAAGAATCATGAAGTTAATTATCTCACTCATGACTTAGAATTGGCAGCAGTTATGCATGCTTTGACTAAGTGGCGACATTTTCTTCTCGGTCAACATTTTGAGTTGCATACTGATCATAGAAGTTTGCAGTATCTATTCACATAGCCCAATCTTAACGCTAGGCAGCGTAGATGGATGGAGTTTTTGTGTGAATACGATTTTGAGGTAAAATATGTTCAAGGAAAAGAAAATGTAGTTGCTGATGCTCTTAGTAGGAGGCGTCACGAGATTGTTTCCTTGATCTTAACTGTGGATTTGAAGGAGAGAATTCTATAGAATTTATCAGTTGATCAGTGGTTTTCTGAAGTTAAGACCGTGATTGATAGTGGCAGCATGATGGAAGGTCGGTTTGAGGGATATTCCATCAATTCGAAGGGGCTATTAATCTATCAGGGCAGTGTTTATGTTCCAAGTATTGGAGACTTGCGTGGTTTGGTCATGGTTGAAGCCCATAAAGCACCATATTCAGCTCATCCGGGTGTTAAGAAAATGCATGCTGATCTCAAGCGGCATTATTATTGGCCCGGAATGAAAAGGGATGTAGCCGACTTTGTGGCAAGATGTTTGGAATGCCAGAGGGTTAAGGTTGAACATCAACATCCAGCGGGGTTACTTTAGTCTCATAGTGTTCCTGAATGGAAATGGGACACCATTTCTATTGATTTTATTGTTGGGTTACCACTCACTGCTAGACGTCATGACGCAATCATGGTTATTGTGGATCATTTGACTAAGGTAGCTCACTTCATTCTGATTAGATCTACTTACAATGCATCTTCAGTGGCCAGAATCTATATGAAACAAGTGGTTAGATTGCACGGGATTCCCAAAAAGATAATTTCAGACAGGGATCTAGTATTTACTTCTGCTTTTTGGAGGTCTTTGCAATGGGATTTAGGTACTCAACTAAATTTTAGTTCCGCCTATCATCCGGAAATGGATGGACAAACTGAATGTGTCAATCAAATTCTGGAAGACATGCTCAGAATGTACATCATGGACAGGTAGAACAAGTGGGAAGAGTATCTGCATCTTGTAGAATTTGCTTACAACAATGGTTATCACAGCTCTATAGGGATGGCTCCATTTTAGGCTCTATATGGAAGACCTTGCAGAACACCCTTAAGTTGGGATAACTTGGTGACAGAGTACTTTTAGGATCTGAGTTGTTGCTGGAAATGGAACAACAGGTGAAGAGGATCAGAGAACACTTTTTTACTGCCCAGGACAGACAGAAAAAGTATGCAGATCAACATAGAGTTGATCGTCAATTTGTGGTGGGCGAAAAAGTATTCCTTAGGGTGAGGCCTAGGAAGAGTCCTATTCATTATGGAAAAGGATCTAAACATGCACCACGGTTTGTGGGCCCTTTTGAAATCTTGGAGCGAATCAGACCAGTTGCCTATAAATTAGCTCTACCACTGGGATTATCTCGTATTCACAATGTTTTTCATGTTTCTGTTCTGTGTAAATACATTCCTGATATTGCACATGTTCTTAATTGGAATGATCTGTAGGTAATAGATGGCCAGATTATGATGGAACCAGTTCAGGTTATTCAAGACAGAACTCTGGATTTAAGGGGCAGAAAAATAAGGCAGGTAAGGGTCCAATGGGATCCAAATGATGAGTCCTCAGCTACATGGGAAGATTATGATCTGATGAGAGCAGCGCATCCATTCCTCTTTGCTGACTTCCAGGAGGAAGTCAAGGACTAGTGGGGGAGGGTGTCATGCCTGACCCTATTTCATTTGTTTCTATGTTCAGTTTGCTAGAAAACTTAACTCTATGGACAGGATGATTTACTATGTTAGTTATTATGTTTTAGTTGGATTTTGTTCTGATCATTTTAATTCTGCATGTGTGTTAGTGTCTGATGAAGGGTGCTCCCCTCAATACCACAAACACATAACAGAAATAGAGAAACAACAACAATAATATGCAAGAACAGAAAATTGGCTTCTTATTATCTCCACAAATGTGGAATTACAAACTTTTAGAATTACAATATGCAAAGCCACATGGGCATTCCCTTACAATATTCTGTAGGACAAAGCCTCGAATCAATACCCAAAACTATTCTGAACCGCCTAAGACAATAATACAGCCTTCCTTATATAGGCAATTCCCCACCGCCTGGGAAGGTTCCAGAATTTTAGCCAATAAGGCCGACCAAACTTAGAATTATTTTATTTTACATTTCATTACATCATAGTCGGCTCAAGATAACCTTTGAAACCCGAACAAAAATTTTGAAGAAAATTATTTTCCGCCATTTCAGGTGGCCCAACTTCCGAAGACCATAAATCATCACCAGTTGACCCGATCGGCTATTATAACCCCATTTCGAAAACACCACGAAGCGCTCTACAGGCTTGACCCACGCAAGCGCCCGTCACCCAAATTTTCAACCTCATCCGGGGCCTCTAAAGCCTTCAAAATTGAGTTCAAAGTTTTTGTACCCTGCTGCCAATACCGAAAATCTTCAATATCTTCCAATATACACTTGATCTGGCAATGAAACTTTACTGGCAGACTTATATGACCAAAATGAACCTCCAAGAAAGAAATCAGATCATTCTGAGCACATATGAAAATTACCAAAAATAGTAACTTTCCATAAATAGCAGCTCTGCACAAAATAGCCCTTATTGAAAATAGAAATATTTTTGGGTGATGCAAGATTGCTCTTACACCCAGGATGCTCCTGCATCAGACACCCGGGGTAATTTGAGAAGTGACCTTGTCACGACTCAGGTGTGCAGAGGAAAACCAAGACGGCTAACCTCCTCCTTTGTCAGCCATGATGAATCTTCAACAGGTCATCCTTTCCACTTGACTAGATATTCTTCATATGTCCTGTTCCTTGTGCTTCTGCCAACATGACTGTCCAGTATATCTTTGATCTCCTTAGTGTCTGAACTAGTCGCTGGAATACTCCACTGTGCTGCTGTGATCTCATCTTCAACACCTCCTTCATGATACTCTGTCAGGTCTAAAATGTTAAACACTGGTGAAATATTTAGCTCAGTAGGCAATTCTACCTCATATGCATTTCCTGAATCATGTTTCTTCAGTATCCTACATGGTCCAAACTTCTTCATTTTCAGCTTGTTATATGTACCAACTGGAAACCGCTCCTTCCGCAAATGAACCATGACTTCATCACCAACCTAAAATTCCTTATACCTCCTTTTCTCATCTGCCTTAGCCTTATACTATGCGTTCATCTTGGTAATATGCTTCCTCACCTCCCCATGGATGTTCTTCAAGTGTTCTACAAAATCCTCAGCTTCAGCACTACTTATTTCTCTTTTATCTATCTTCCTCAATTCAGATGCATTTCTTGGACTACTTCCATATACAATCTGGAATGGTGATTTACCAGTGCTCCTGTTGACAGAATTATTATATGCAAATTCCACCTATGGTAAAATCAAATCCCATCCTGTTGGCTTATCTCCAACCAAACATCTCAGCAAATTTCCCAAACTCCTATTCACCACCTCTGTCTGTCCATCAGTCTGTGGATGATGTGATGAACTGAACTTCAAATCTATCTTCAACTTCTTCCACAATGTACGCTAGAAATATCCAACAAACTTAGTGTCCCGATCTGAAACTATGGTCTTTGGCAAACTATGAAGTCTCACTACTTCTCTGAAAAACAATTCTGCTACATGAACAACATCATTAGTCTTCTTGCAGGGAATGAAATGTGCCATCTTTGAAAATCTGTCAACCACTACAAAAATTGAATCATGTCCCTGCTGAGTCCTCGGTAAACCAAGAACAAAGTCCATGCTGATATCCTCCCAAGGCTTCTCTGGTACGGGTAATGGCTGATACAACCCTGTATTCTACTTCACTCCTTTCGCCATCTGACATACTCTACAACTTTGTACAAACTTCTTCACATCTTGCTGCAACTGTGGCCAATAATAATTCTCACTAACCAAACCAAGGGTTTTATCACGACCAAAATGTCCAGCCAATCCTCCGCTATGCTTCTCCTTGATGAGATTCTCCCTCATAGAACTTCGTGGAATGCACAACTGACTCCCTCTGAATAGCATATCATCCTGGATGATGAAATCTAACCATTTCATCTTGTCTAGAGTAACAGGTTCTGTACAAACTTTCCAAGCTTCACCAAAATCAGGATCCTCTGGATACAAATTCTTGAGTTCCTTGAACCCAACCACTTCAATCTGCATTTCTGTCAGCAATAGTTGCCTTCTGCTAAGAGCATCTACAACCCTATTAGACTTTCCACTCCTGTGTTTCAAAACAAATGTATAACTCTGCAAAAACTCAACCCATTTCAAATGCCTCTGATTCAACTTTCCTTGACTATTCAAATATTGCAAAGCTTGATGATCAGTATACAAAACAAACTCCTTAGGAAGCAGATAATGTCTCCACTTCTTTAATACCTGAACTATAGCATAAAATTCCTAATCATAAACAGAATATTTTCTCTTGGCATCATTTAACTTCTCACTAAAATAAGCAACAGGTTTACCTTCTTGGCTCATAATAGCTCCTATTGTAGTACCACTAGCATCACAATCTACTTGAAACACCTTATTAAAATCTGGAAGTGCTAAAACAGGTTGTTCTGTAACTTTTTGTTTCAACAATTGAAAACTCTTTTCTGCCCCATTAGTCCACTTAAACTCTTTTCTATCCCCTCTCATTGTTTCAGTCAAGGGACCACAAATACTGCTAAATTTTTTGATAAACTTTCTGTAAAAGCTAGCCAAACCATGAAAAGATCTTACCGCAGTAGCACTCCTTGGAGTAGGCCATTCAAGGATAGCCTGTACCTTCTCTGGGTCCATTTTTAGACCTTCTGCTGAAACTACAAATCTCAAATACACTAACTCTTTCTTCACAAAACTGCACTTCTTCAAATTAATCAACAATTTCTCTTCTCTCAGCTTCTCAAATACCATACGAATATGCATCATATGCTCCTCCAATGTCTTACTAAAGATCAGAATATCATCTAGGTAAACAATGACAAACTTACCCAGAAATTCTTTCAGAACCTCGTTCATGAGCCGCATGAAAGTGCTCGATGCATTGGTTAGCCCAAAAGGCATGACTAACCACTCATACAGTCCTTCCTTTGTCTTGAAGGCAGTCTTCCATTCATCTCCTTCTCTGATCCGAATCTGATGATATCCACTTTTCAGATCTATCTTTGAAAAATACACAGCTCCACTCAAACAATCCATAATATCATCCATTCGTGGCAATGGAAACCTGTACTTGATTGTGATCTTGTTTATTGCCCTAAAATCTGTACACATCCTCCACTCTCCATTCTTCTTTGGTGCTAATACCGCTAGTACAGCACAGGGAATCAGACTCTCTCGAATCAACCCCTTCTGTAATAGTTCATGTACTTGTCTATTCAACTCCTCACTTTCTGCAGGTGTCATTCTGTGTGCTGCCTTATTCGGCAAACTCGCTCCTGGGATCAAGTCCATCTGATGACTGATCTTCCTGACTAGTGGTAATCCATCAGGCAGGTTATCGGATACAATATCCTGAAACTCATTCAACAAATCTACAACTTCTACAGGAACATCTTTTACTTCCTCTTTACCAGCTTTTAGAATTAAAGCAAAACATACATGCTCATGCCTCATACCATCTAGGAAATTTCTTCCATCAACAAAAGTTATCCTTGCATTACCACATACCTTTTCTTTAGTCTCCTTCAATGGTTTTAGTTTATGTTGCACTCCATCCTTTGTCAGGGAATAGCTATTCGCACAGCCATCATGTACAGCACATCTGTCAAACTGCCATGGTCTACCCAACAACATATGACATGCATCCATAGATATGATATCACATAGTACCTCATCTTGGTATCCACCAATCTTGAACTTCACCAGGCATTGTTCATTGACCATGACCTTGTGGTCATCCTGTACCCAGGCAATCCGATATGGATGTGGGTGTTTCTGTCTCTTGAGCTTCAACTTTGTCACCATCTCTTCTGACACCAAATTGTCAGTGCTTCCACTATCGATAATCACATCACAACATTTACCTTCACACTTGCACCTGGTGCGAAACAGGCTCCTCCTTTGCTCAGGTTCATTCTCACCACTCAACAGGACTCTTCTATGAATCAACGTTTCTCCTCTTTCAGCATCTTCAGAATTTGATGATCTGGCATCTTCATCTACATGTGCAACTCTGGCCTAGCCTTCATTTCTCCTGTTTGTTCTCCCTTGGCGCTGAGGACATTCAAATGCCCTATGACCTTCTTCTCCACAGTGAAAACATGTTCCACGGAAGCCACCTCTTCCAGATCCTTGTCCTCTTCCTCTTCCTCTCTGATCTCTATTATTCTGATCCTGGAAGCGATTGGAATTATTTCCTCACTGATTCTGACTGCTACTGGCCTCATCCTTCTTTTTCGGATCTTCATTTCGGCCACCATATGACCATCCACCAGATCGTCCACCGCAACCTCTTCCATTTTGTCTGCTCTCAAACTTCTTGTTCAACTTTTCCTCTACTTTTAGGGCAAACTGGTATGCCTCTTCAATACTGTTCATTCGAACCAGCTTCAGCTCCTCCTGAATGCTTGGCCTTAACCCATTAAGGTATCGGGCAACTTTCTCTTTATCAGCTTCTGCATGGCCTGTTCTGATGAGAAGTCGATAGAACTCCTCTGTATACTCCTGAAAAGATCTTCCTGCTTGCTTCAAACTTTGCATTTTCTTCAGTAGGTCAAGCTCATAATCAACAGGAATGAACTGTCGCTTCAATTTATCCACCATCCGATCCCATCTCGTGATTTTCTCCTTTCCCCGTCTATTTCGCTCCAACTGAATCTCTTGCCACCATATCTTTGCATAACCTTTCAGTCTGGCCTTCGCAAATTTGACCCTATCAGGATCCTCAACATCTTCATACTCAAAATATTCCTCACATTCATTGATCCAGTCGATCAATTCCTCTAGGTTAAGATTTCCAGAAAATGTAGGAACCTCAATCTTAGGTCTTTTTCCAATCTTGGAAATCATCCAAAAAAGTCTTTCTTCCTCCTGGTTCACAATTTCAACTTCTCCTTCTTGATATTCTTCTTCGGCTTCATCCTCGCTTTCATCTCTGACATTAAGATTCATTCCTCTACAAATCTCTTCTTGCAATGCTCGCACTTGTCTCTGCAGCTCTCTAACCTCAGGTGTCACAGCACCAGCTCTTCTGCCCTGTTCTCTTCGTGGAGGCATTTTCGCGATGCACGCTGAAACCCTAACCACGGTCCTGGTGCAAACTGCCTCACAGTCGGCGATCTGTTTACACACTCAAGAAAACTTGCTCTGATACCACCTGATGAAAGGTGCTCCCCTCAATACCACAAACACATAATAGAAATAGAGAAACAACAACAATAATATGCAAGAACAGAAAATTGGCTTCTTATTATCTCCACAAATGTGGAATTACAAACTTTTAGAATTACAATATGCAAAGCCACATGGGCATTCCCTTACAATATTCTGTAGGACAAAGCCTCGAATCAATACCCAGAACTATTCTGAACCGCCTAAGACAATAATACAGCCTTCCTTATATAGGCAATTCCCCACCGCCTGGGAAGGTTCCAGAATTTTAGCCAATAAGGCCGACCAAACTTAGAATTATTTTATTTTACATTTCATTACATCATAGTCGGCTCAAGATAACCTTTGAAACCCGAACAAAAATTTTGAAGAAAATTATTTTCCGCCATTTCAGGTGGCCCAACTTCCGAAGACCATAAATCATCACCAGTTGACCCGATCGGCTATTATAACCCCATTTCAGAAACACCACGAAGCGCTCTACAGGCTTGATCCATGCAGGTGCCCGTCACCCAAATTTTTGACCTCATCCGGGGCCTCTAAAGCCTTCAAAAGTGAGTTCAAAGTTTCTGTACCCTGCTGCCAATACCGAAAATCTTCAATATCTTCCAATATACACTTGATCTGGCAATGAAACTTTACTGGCAGACTTATATGACCAAAATGAACCTCCAAGAAAGAAATCAGATCATTCTGAGCACATATGAAAATTACCAAAAATAGTAACTTTCCATAAATAGCAGCTCTGCACAAAATAGCCCTTACTGAAAATAGAAATATTTTTGGGTGATTCAAGATTGCTCTTACACCCAGGATGCTCCTGCATCAGTGTCTGTCATAAGGACCTAATGTTAATTCTGATTTCACTATGAACTCATTTCGAATAGTTGTTTTCTCAGATTGTGATGGTTTTCTGATTGAATCATTGTGCTCATTATGTTATTCTCTTAATAGTGATTGGTAGAATTCTGTAAATGTTTTCTATTGTTAAGTTTGCTTCATCTTCCAATGTTTAATTGCTTACCAGTTATTATGAATTGGATTAAAGAGTGGTGGAAAAATATTCTGTGTATGTTAACATTGCATGAGATTTTGAATTCTGAAAGTGCTCCTTTTTAATATCATGATAGTGACCTATAATATGGTGTTAGTATTCTGTTAGTAATACTCTGGTTTATGAGCTTTTATAGTGAATGCATATATATATATATATTTATATATATACCGTGATTATGTATATATATATATTTACAAATATATATATATACACTGTGATTATATATATATATATATTTATGAATATATATATCGTGATTATATATATATATATATATATTTACAAATATATTTATATACCGTGATTATGTATATAGATATATTTATAAATATATATACCGTGGTCATATTGGATTTTGTAATGTCTTGGATATCTTTCTTTATGAGCAAGGGTGGTCATGTTTTATATGCATGAAGCATATGTACCTAAGTGTGAATGGTAATTCGCACTTAGGCACATATCTTTTGAATGGGATATTGTTAAGTGTTTATCTTACCTTGCTAATAAAGATAGATGTCGTGAAGGTGGTGAAGTTTGGTGAGGTGGCGTTATCGGCTGTGGTTGTTGGTTTTGGCCGAGCTTTGGGTTTTGTGAGGCGGCTGTTATGGGACACTTGTGGGATGGCATTAATGTTCGTTTGAGATGATCTGCATGTCAGTGGGTGTTGTGATCGAAGCTAGTACTTCGCTAGGCATTGCATTTGGCCAAGTGTGGTAATAGTTATTGTGGCCTGTCTCTATTTTGATTGTGCCGCCATTGATGCTAAGTTAACGGGAAGTGCTTGAGAAGAATTCTGGTTTCTGTTTTGAACTATGGCTATTTGCATGGCGCTTGGTTCGGCCGGCATGAGAGAGTTTAGGGTCGTGGTCGGTGGAGGAATATGCATATCTTTTCCTCACCTCTGCGATAGCATTACCTTGTTGTGTTGGTTGTCTGTGGGTTGTGCGTGCTTGCTTTCAGTTGCTGGTTTGGGGGTTTTGGCGAAGGACATCGATTTGATTCTGGTTTCAATTCTTGCTTGTTCAGGTCAGGGCCAGCACTCTTCCCTTTCTTCTCTGTAACATGCATTTTGTAATTCGGTTATATGATGTGGTAATACATTTATTGAAATAGTTTATGATTGTGGGCGCCAATATGATTGCATAGTAATGTTGTTTTATTCGAAAGCGTTTGTGGGTTTTGAGTTTGGATATTGAAATGGATAAAAATAGAGCATTGTGACAATGTGTATCTTGTTGGGTATAAATTCTCTGTCGCGGGTTCATTATGTTCACCAGTCGGTTTTAAACGGCAGCAGCAATAATGGGTTGCATTGTATATTGTATTTGTTCAGTTTTGTGGGTCTGTTGTGGAAGTGATTGCAGATGTATTTCGTTTGTTTGTTCGAGCTTGCACTCGGCAGAGGCTTTAAGGAAACGGTGTATCGGGTAGTGATTAAAGTTGTTGGGGGATTGTATGGATGTTTTCTGTTGGGAATATTGTCGAGGGTTTCGGTCGTTTGCAGTGGTCTATTCTGTTGGTGTCGAGGCATGTTGTACTGTCTTGTTGAACCGTAGCATACCATGAATGTTCATTGCTGTCATTATAATTGTGGTTGACCATAGTATATCTTGAATGTTCATTGCTTTTATTAATGTTGTTTGTGTTTACCTTTATAACTTCCAGTGTTATAATGGATCGGTGTCGATGTTGTAGTTTGTGAGTGGGGTTGTGCAATGTGTTCGGGGGGAAATATTGTGTACAGACCTTTGCATTCTCTCGAATGTACATCGATGTGGATAAATGATCATTGGGAAAACATGGAATTGTAGTTACTGTTGTAACCGAGTAATGATAGAGTGTTTGATTTCGGTTTGAGTGTTGTTTAATGTATTGACTAATGCAGAGTTGGTTGCTTTCGGGTATTTGGGCATTTTCTAATCTGAGTGATTGATGTCGAGATGCTTGAGATTTATTTACATAGTTGTTAAGCAAGTAAGGTAACTCTATTTTTATTGTCGATTGTTAAACTCATCTTATGGTTTAAACAGTGCACTCGATCTTGTGATGTTGTTAACTTTTAATTAGGGACAGCGGATACTTTACGTCATTTTGTATGGTTAAATTAGTTATTTTGTGATGGGAATTGTAGAATTGTAAATGGTTGTTGTGACAAGTTGAGGGCTGATATTGGTTGAGAATAAACGTTTTGAGTTTCATTTTATTTTAGTAAGGAAAAGTCTGAATTCTCTATTAGCATAGTTAATTTGTGTTAATTTGAAATGTCAGAATGACACTGTAACATGACTTTGAATTCAAACAGAATGTGAATAAAAACTTATGTAACAAAGGTTTATGTAGTATATATCAGTGCTTAAGCAATTTTGTAATGATTACATTGGCATTGAAGTATATGTAGAGAGGTGGTATAAAGTACTTGGTTATGGTACTAGCCTAGCAATAACAGGTGTTGCCTATCAGTGCTGTGTGCAAGGAATGATAGTTTGCAATCTGTTAGTGTTAGACTTGTAGATAACTCAAATGTACATTTTTGCATTAGTTGGTTTTGTGCTGTAAGTTGGTACAATTCTGATGCTCTTAATTTGAGAATTTCATTACATACTGCTTTGTGACAATAGAATGAAGGAAGATTTTGAAGTTAAAGTTCATTGATGATATGATTGTACTAAAGATGGAATTGTGTAGATCATTGTATTGATTCTGTTTGCATAAGTGTCTGGTTTTCTGTTTAAACATGTGAATGTGAGGAATTCCGAAGATGAACACATATGGGGATGGCTGAATTGGAAGAACCAATTCAGTATACAAGTGATAACCTTAAAAATTATGGGATGGGATTAATACTTAATAAGATAATTGGCCTTTCCTATGTCTATGATTTGCGTGATCTAGAACGGAGTATGGGGCATGAGGTACTGTTACGTTATTAAACGGATTAACAGATAGCTGTGTGCATTGTTAAGTTTATTAACGGGAGTACAGATTACCTTGCACTGCAAGATTTGTCATGGGCACAACCATGGGTGCAGAATCATGACTCTTCAGTGTTTAAACATCTCAGTATATATGTGCATCATCTTTTTGGAATTCTGACTGCGAGTTATTTCTTTTTATCATGCTTTCATGTCTGCTATAATATGTGACTGTTGTAATGAGATAATGATGTTTTGGTTCAAATGAGTTTTATGGTATATGAAATATGTTCATTATGATGCTAATAATTGCAGGTTTATCATGGAAGTTCTATGACTTATGTAATTATGCTGAGCCCTATTTGCTTTGTGTGTTGTGTTCTTATTGGTTTTTACAGGAACCTAGATGGATAAAACTATGAGTACGGGCCAATGGTTGGCAGCTGTTAAAATTTATGGAAAACAGATTGTGGCTATTCTGTTGGTCATTAGGGCAGTGTATAGATCTTATAGGAGAACTTAGGAAGATTTCCTGCATTTGTATGTTTATCTTTTCAATAAAGAGTACTGATGTAACTCATTTGTAATCAGAGTTTGTATGGACAACTACGTATGACAGTTTATAAACTTTTGTAATCAGATTTATGGAAGTTAAAAAAAAAAAATTATTATCTCTTTGTGGTGTATGTTTTTGTTTGGTTTTATTTTGGTTTCATCACTTAGTTATTGGGTGGTGTTACATTTGGTATCAGAGCCCAGGTTTCTTTAACTAGGACTTCGGGTTAAGGGTTTAGTTCGCTTGTTGTGTAGTCTTTTAACGGTAGTTGTTTGTCTCAGGTTGCTAGTATGCCTCCCCTTACAAGAGGATCTCAGGGACGCGGTGACCCAGTCAATGCTAATGTCGAAAGAGGCAAAGGTAGAGGCAGAGGTAGGGGCCGTGGTAGAATTCCCAGACACCAGGATGCGGATGGAAATAACCCCATCGGGCAAGGTGTCAATTAGGATGAACAAGGGGATCCTCATGCTAATGTTCTCCAATGAATTTTGGATTAGTTGGATAATATTGAAGCTAATAATCATATTCCAGGTGGGGGAGTAAATCCTCCAGTGCCTCAGGTTCATGTTGATGGTCCTCTTATTGAGGAAGATCCTGTTGTCAGGGCACAGATTAAAGATCTGTCCAAGATTAAAGGACCACCATTCTACGGGATAGAAGAAGGTACCGCAGCTGAAGCTTGGTTGTTGAACATCGAGCGATGTTTTATTTTACACCGTTACCAGAGCAATGTGAAGGTACGGTGGACGGTCATGCAGCTCAGGAATTTTGCTTCTATTTGGTGGGAGCAAGAGTTGGATAAACTGGGAATAGATATCTCCCAGGTGACATGGGAACTCTTTCTGGAACGCTTCAAGGAGAGGTTTATGTCCGAGTACTGGCAGCAAGCCCGTGCTGAAGAGTTCTTTAATATCTTGCAGAAGGGTGCTTCAGTAGAGGCCTATGAGCGAAGGTTCTACGAACTTAAGAAGTACTCAGGGTGGATGGAGGATAATAAGGCTTTGGTACAACATTTTGTCAGGGGGCTCAATCCCAAGATAGGTGAAGAGGTGAGGACCTTTAAACCTATGACTATGCAGGAGGCTTCTGAGAGAGCCAAGCTTATTGAGATGAAGTCAGGGTACCATGGGTCATTCCCTAAAGCAAGTGTGAATCCACCTATTCAGAGTGATTTCAGGAGTCCGAAGCAATCTCAAGGCAACCTCAAAACTAGATTTTCTGGTGGAAAGTTCAAAAAGAGAAAGTTTGACAAACCCACATCATCTAACAGGAACAATAGGGGGTCTGATCAATTCAAACCTCCTCAGCAGTCTCAGACTATTCAGAGTAATACACCTTCTCAGGGCAGGGATTTCAAGAGGACTGTGACGTGTTTCCGTTGTGGGCAGCAAGGACATTATCAGGCTCAATGTCCTAGTTTGGTCAAACAGAGATCAGAGGTTAATCCACTCAGGTCAGAGGCTACGGTGAGTGATTCAGCATGGAACCACCATGTATTCGCAACCTTGGACCAGAAGCAGGCAGAGCATCAGAACACAGTCATTGAGGCTAGAGGTAAAATGCAAGGTAAGGAGATATCCATTTTGTTTGATTCTGGTGCTACAGATTCCTTTATTTCTTCTAGCTTAGCTACACAGAGTGGTATTCCAGTGGCTAGAGCTAATATCTTATGGCAAGTGGAGTTAGCTTCAGGGTCTCGAGTGGAGGCTGGGGTAATAGCTCCAGGCTGCAAGGTTCAGTTGAAATCCTTTACTACTTCAGTGGATCTTAGGGTAATTCCATTGGGATCCTATGATATAGTTCTGGGAATGGATTGGATTGAACAACATCAAGCAGTGATCGATTGTTTGGGCAAAGTGGTCAAGTGTGTTGATGACTTGGGAGCACCCAAGATTATCATTGGGATAAAAAGACCTATCTCAGTCAGAACCATTTCTGCCAAACAATTAGTGAGGTGTGTCCAAAAAGGCGACAAGTTATTTGCTATCGCTGTGAACAATTTGGAGGATGTTGCTGCAGGAGATGCCTCTCTTGATCATCCCGTATTGCAGAGGTTCTCTAATGTTTTTGTGGAAGAAATTCCTGGCATACCCCCTAAAAGGGAAATCAATTTTCGAATTGATCTAGTACCAGGAACTGAACCAATTTCCAAAGCTCCATACCGTATGACAGCGCAAGAATTGAATGAACTTAAGATTCAGTTAGAAGAGATTTTGGGTAAAGGACTGATACGTCCTAGTGTATCACCTCGGGGTACACCAGTTATCTTTGTCAAGAAGAAGGATGGATCTTTGAGACTTTGTATTGACTACAGATAGTTGAACAAAGTTACTATCCAGAACAGGTATCCTTTGCCTAGGATTGATGACTTGTTTGATCAGGTCAAGGGTGCTCGTATCTTCTCAAAGATTGATCTTAAATCAGGATATCACCAACTTAGAATCTAGGAGTCAGATATCCATAAGACAGCTTTCCGTACCAGATATGGACACTATGAGTTTACAGTGGTACCATTCGGGCTGACTAATGCACCTTCAGTCTTTATGAATTTGATGCATGATGTACTCAGAGAGTATTTGGACAAATTTTTTGTAGTTTTCTTGGATGATATTTTGGTGTATTCTAACTCTGTTGAAGAGCATGAGAAACATCTAGAGCAAATTCTTGATTGTCTCCGAAGGAACAAGCTTTTTCCTAATTTAGCGAAATGTGAGTTTTTCAAGAGGGAGATTTGCTATTTAGGTCATATCATTTCGGGGGATGGGATAGCTATTGATCCTTCCAAGATCCAGGCTATTATAAATTGGCCAGCTCTAACCAATGTGTCAGAAGTCTGTAGTTTCATGGGATTGGCAAGTTACTATCGAAGATTTGTGTCCAATTTCTCTAAAATTTCTCATCCTATTACTTCCTTGCAAAGGAAAGGGAAAAAGTTTTCTTGGATGGAAGAGTGTGAGGTAGCATTTCGTAAGCTTAAGGAATGCTTGACTAGTGCTCCTGTCTTGGCAGTACCTGATCCTTCGAAGGAATTTGTAGTGTGTACGGATGCTTCATTAGACAGCATTGGAGCAGTTTTGATGCAGGATGGCCGGGTGATAGCCTATGAATCTAGGAAACTTAAGAATCATGAAGTTAATTATCTCACTCATGACTTAGAATTGGCAGCAGTTATGCATGCTTTGACTAAGTGGCGACATTTTCTTCTCGGTCAACATTTTGAGTTGCATACTGATCATAGAAGTTTGCAGTATCTATTCACATAGCCCAATCTTAACGCTAGGCAGCGTAGATGGATGGAGTTTTTGTGTGAATACGATTTTGAGGTAAAATATGTTCAAGGAAAAGAAAATGTAGTAGCTGATGCTCTTAGTAGGAGGCGTCACGAGATTGTTTCCTTGATCTTAACTGTGGATTTGAAGGAGAGAATTCTATAGAATTTATCAGTTGATCAGTGGTTTTCTGAAGTTAAGACCGTGATTGATAGTGGCAGCATGATGGAAGGTCGGTTTGAGGGATATTCCATCAATTCGAAGGGGCTATTAATCTATCAGGGCAGTGTTTATGTTCCAAGTATTGGAGACTTGCGTGGTTTGGTCATGGTTGAAGCCCATAAAGCACCATATTCAGCTCATCCGGGTGTTAAGAAAATGCATGCTGATCTCAAGCGGCATTATTATTGGCCCGGAATGAAAAGGGATGTAGCCGACTTTGTGGCAAGATGTTTGGAATGCCAGAGGGTTAAGGTTGAACATCAACATCCAGCGGGGTTACTTTAGTCTCATAGTGTTCCTGAATGGAAATGGGACACCATTTCTATTGATTTTATTGTTGGGTTACCACTCACTGCTAGACGTCATGACGCAATCATGGTTATTGTGGATCATTTGACTAAGGTAGCTCACTTCATTCTGATTAGATCTACTTACAATGCATCTTCAGTGGCCAGAATCTATATGAAACAAGTGGTTAGATTGCACGGGATTCCCAAAAAGATAATTTCAGACAGGGATCTAGTATTTACTTCTGCTTTTTGGAGGTCTTTGCAATGGGATTTAGGTACTCAACTAAATTTTAGTTCCGCCTATCATCCGGAAATGGATGGACAAACTGAATGTGTCAATCAAATTCTGGAAGACATGCTCAGAATGTACATCATGGACAGGTAGAACAAGTGGGAAGAGTATCTGCATCTTGTAGAATTTGCTTACAACAATGGTTATCACAGCTCTATAGGGATGGCTCCATTTTAGGCTCTATATGGAAGACCTTGCAGAACACCCTTAAGTTGGGATAACTTGGTGACAGAGTACTTTTAGGATCTGAGTTGTTGCTGGAAATGGAACAACAGGTGAAGAGGATCAGAGAACACTTTTTTACTGCCCAGGACAGACAGAAAAAGTATGCAGATCAACATAGAGTTGATCGTCAATTTGTGGTGGGCGAAAAAGTATTCCTTAGGGTGAGGCCTAGGAAGAGTCCTATTCATTATGGAAAAGGATCTAAACATGCACCACGGTTTGTGGGCCCTTTTGAAATCTTGGAGCGAATCAGACCAGTTGCCTATAAATTAGCTCTACCACCGGGATTATCTCGTATTCACAATGTTTTTCATGTTTCTGTTCTGTGTAAATACATTCCTGATATTGCACATGTTCTTAATTGGAATGATCTGTAGGTAATAGATGGCCAGATTATGATGGAACCAGTTCAGGTTATTCAAGACAGAACTCTGGATTTAAGGGGCAGAAAAATAAGGCAGGTAAGGGTCCAATGGGATCCAAATGATGAGTCCTCAGCTACATGGGAAGATTATGATCTGATGAGAGCAGCGCATCCATTCCTCTTTGCTGACTTCCAGGAGGAAGTCAAGGACTAGTGGGGGAGGGTGTCATGCCTGACCCTATTTCATTTGTTTCTATGTTCAGTTTGCTAGAAAACTTAACTCTATGGACAGGATGATTTACTATGTTAGTTATTATGTTTTAGTTGGATTTTGTTCTGATCATTTTAATTCTGCATGTGTGTTAGTGTCTAATGAAGGGTGCTCCCCTCAATACCACAAACACATAACAGAAATAGAGAAACAACAACAATAATATGCAAGAACAGAAAATTGGCTTCTTATTATCTCCACAAATGTGGAATTACAAACTTTTAGAATTACAATATGCAAATCCACATGGGCATTCCCTTACAATATTCTGTAGGACAAAGCCTCGAATCAATACCCAAAACTATTCTGAACCGCCTAAGACAATAATACAGCCTTCCTTATATAGGCAATTCCCCACCGCCTGGGAAGGTTCCAGAATTTTAGCCAATAAGGCCGACCAAACTTAGAATTATTTTATTTTACATTTCATTACATCATAGTCGGCTCAAGATAACCTTTGAAACCCGAACAAAAATTTTGAAGAAAATTATTTTCCGCCATTTCAGGTGGCCCAACTTCCGAAGACCATAAATCATCACCAGTTGACCCGATCGGCTATTATAACCCCATTTCGAAAACACCACGAAGCGCTCTACAGGCTTGACCCACGCAAGCGCCCGTCACCCAAATTTTCAACCTCATCCGGGGCCTCTAAAGCCTTCAAAATTGAGTTCAAAGTTTTTGTACCCTGCTGCCAATACCGAAAATCTTCAATATCTTCCAATATACACTTGATCTGGCAATGAAACTTTACTGGCAGACTTATATGACCAAAATGAACTTCCAAGAAAGAAATCAGATCATTCTGAGCACATATGAAAATTACCAAAAATAGTAACTTTCCATAAATAGCAGCTCTGCACAAAATAGCCCTTATTGAAAATAGAAATATTTTTGGGTGATGCAAGATTGCTCTTACACCCAGGATGCTCCTGCATCAGACACCCGGGGTAATTTGAGAAGTGACCTTGTCACGACTCAGGTGTGCAGAGGAAAACCAAGACGGCTAACCTCCTCCTTTGTCAGCCATGATGAATCTTCAACAGGTCATCCTTTCCACTTGACTAGATATTCTTCATATGTCCTGTTCCTTGTGCTTCTGCCAACATGACTGTCCAGTATATCTTTGATCTCCTTAGTGTCTGAACTAGTCGCTGGAATACTCCACTGTGCTGCTGTGATCTCATCTTCAACACCTCCTTCATGATACTCTGTCAGGTCTAAAATGTTAAACACTGGTGAAATATTTAGCTCAGTAGGCAATTCTACCTCATATGCATTTCCTGAATCATGTTTCTTCAGTATCCTACATGGTCCAAACTTCTTCATTTTCAGCTTGTTATATGTACCAACTGGAAACCGCTCCTTCCGCAAATGAACCATGACTTCATCACCAACCTAAAATTCCTTATACCTCCTTTTCTCATCTGCCTTAGCCTTATACTATGCGTTCATCTTGGTAATATGCTTCCTCACCTCCCCATGGATGTTCTTCAAGTGTTCTACAAAATCCTCAGCTTCAGCACTACTTATTTCTCTTTTATCTATCTTCCTCAATTCAGATGCATTTCTTGGACTACTTCCATATACAATCTGGAATGGTGATTTACCAGTGCTCCTGTTGACAGAATTATTGTATGCAAATTCCACCTATGGTAAAATCAAATCCCATCCTGTTGGCTTATCTCCAACCAAACATCTCAGCAAATTTCCCAAACTCCTATTCACCACCTCTGTCTGTCCATCAGTCTGTGGATGATGTGATGAACTGAACTTCAAATCTATCTTCAACTTCTTCCACAATGTACGCTAGAAATATCCAACAAACTTAGTGTCCCGATCTGAAACTATGGTCTTTGGCAAACTATGAAGTCTCACTACTTCTCTGAAAAACAATTCTGCTACATGAACAACATCATTAGTCTTCTTGCAGGGAATGAAATGTGCCATCTTTGAAAATCTGTCAACCACTACAAAAATTGAATCATGTCCCTGCTGAGTCCTCGGTAAACCAAGAACAAAGTCCATGCTGATATCCTCCCAAGGCTTCTCTGGTACGGGTAATGGCTGATACAACCCTGTATTCTGCTTCACTCCTTTCGCCATCTGACATACTCTACAACTTTGTACAAACTTCTTCACATCTTGCTGCAACTGTGGCCAATAATAATTCTCACTAACCAAACCAAGGGTTTTATCACGACCAAAATGTCCAGCCAATCCTCCGCTATGCTTCTCCTTGATGAGATTCTCCCTCATAGAACTTCGTGGAATGCACAACTGACTCCCTCTGAATAGCATATCATCCTGGATGATGAAATCTAACCATTTCATCTTGTCTAGAGTAACAGGTTCTGTACAAACTTTCCAAGCTTCACCAAAATCAGGATCCTCTGGATACAAATTCTTGAGTTCCTTGAACCCAACCACTTCAATCTGCATTTCTGTCAGCAATAGTTGCCTTCTGCTAAGAGCATCTACAACCCTATTAGACTTTCCACTCCTGTGTTTCAAAACAAATGTATAACTCTGCAAAAACTCAACCCATTTCAAATGCCTCTGATTCAACTTTCCTTGACTATTCAAATATTGCAAAGCTTGATGATCAGTATACAAAACAAACTCCTTAGGAAGCAGATAATGTCTCCACTTCTTTAATACCTGAACTATAGCATAAAATTCCTAATCATAAACAGAATATTTTCTCTTGGCATCATTTAACTTCTCACTAAAATAAGCAACAGGTTTACCTTCTTGGCTCATAATAGCTCCTATTGTAGTACCACTAGCATCACAATCTACTTGAAACACCTTATTAAAATCTGGAAGTGCTAAAACAGGTTGTTCTGTAACTTTTTGTTTCAACAATTGAAAACTCTTTTCTGCCCCATTAGTCCACTTAAACTCTTTTCTATCCCCTCTCATTGTTTCAGTCAAGGGACCACAAATACTGCTAAATTTTTTGATAAACTTTCTGTAAAAGCTAGCCAAACCATGAAAAGATCTTACCGCAGTAGCACTCCTTGGAGTAGGCCATTCAAGGATAGCCTGTACCTTCTCTGGGTCCATTTTTAGACCTTCTGCTGAAACTACAAATCTCAAATACACTAACTCTTTCTTCACAAAACTGCACTTCTTCAAATTAATCAACAATTTCTCTTCTCTCAGCTTCTCAAATACCATACGAATATGCATCATATGCTCCTCCAATGTCTTACTAAAGATCAGAATATCATCTAGGTAAACAATGACAAACTTACCCAGAAATTCTTTCAGAACCTCGTTCATGAGCCGCATGAAAGTGCTCGATGCATTGGTTAGCCCAAAAGGCATGACTAACCACTCATACAGTCCTTCCTTTGTCTTGAAGGCAGTCTTCCATTCATCTCCTTCTCTGATCCGAATCTGATGATATCCACTTTTCAGATCTATCTTTGAAAAATACACAGCTCCACTCAAACAATCCATAATATCATCCATTCGTGGCAATGGAAACCTGTACTTGATTGTGATCTTGTTTATTGCCCTAAAATCTGTACACATCCTCCACTCTCCATTCTTCTTTGGTGCTAATACCGCTAGTACAGCACAGGGAATCAGACTCTCTCGAATCAACCCCTTCTGTAATAGTTCATGTACTTGTCTATTCAACTCCTCACTTTCTGCAGGTGTCATTCTGTGTGCTGCCTTATTCGGCAAACTCGCTCCTGGGATCAAGTCCATCTGATGACTGATCTTCCTGACTAGTGGTAATCCATCAGGCAGGTTATCGGATACAATATCCTGAAACTCATTCAACAAATCTACAACTTCTACAGGAACATCTTTTACTTCCTCTTTACCAGCTTTTAGAATTAAAGCAAAACATACATGCTCATGCCTCATACCATCTAGGAAATTTCTTCCATCAACAAAAGTTATCCTTGCATTACCACATACCTTTTCTTTAGTCTCCTTCAATGGTTTTAGTTTATGTTGCACTCCATCCTTTGTCAGGGAATAGCTATTCGCACAGCCATCATGTACAGCACATCTGTCAAACTGCCATGGTCTACCCAACAACATATGACATGCATCCATAGATATGATATCACATAGTACCTCATCTTGGTATCCACCAATCTTGAACTTCACCAGGCATTGTTCATTGACCATGACCTTGTGGTCATCCTGTACCCAGGCAATCCGATATGGATGTGGGTGTTTCTGTCTCTTGAGCTTCAACTTTGTCACCATCTCTTCTGACACCAAATTGTCAGTGCTTCCACTATCGATAATCACATCACAACATTTACCTTCACACTTGCACCTGGTGCGAAACAGGCTCCTCCTTTGCTCAGGTTCATTCTCACCACTCAACAGGACTCTTCTATGAATCAACGTTTCTCCTCTTTCAGCATCTTCAGAATTTGATGATCTGGCATCTTCATCTACATGTGCAACTCTGGCCTAGCCTTCATTTCTCCTGTTTGTTCTCCCTTGGCGCTGAGGACATTCAAATGCCCTATGACCTTCTTCTCCACAGTGAAAACATGTTCCACGGAAGCCACCTCTTCCAGATCCTTGTCCTCTTCCTCTTCCTCTCTGATCTCTATTATTCTGATCCTGGAAGCGATTGGAATTATTTCCTCACTGATTCTGACTGCTACTGGCCTCATCCTTCTTTTTCGGATCTTCATTTCGGCCACCATATGACCATCCACCAGATCGTCCACCGCAACCTCTTCCATTTTGTCTGCTCTCAAACTTCTTGTTCAACTTTTCCTCTACTTTTAGGGCAAACTGGTATGCCTCTTCAATACTGTTCATTCGAACCAGCTTCAGCTCCTCCTGAATGCTTGGCCTTAACCCATTAAGGTATCGGGCAACTTTCTCTTTATCAGCTTCTGCATGGCCTGTTCTGATGAGAAGTCGATAGAACTCCTCTGTATACTCTTGAAAAGATCTTCCTGCTTGCTTCAAACTTTGCATTTTCTTCAGTAGGTCAAGCTCATAATCAACAGGAATGAACTGTCGCTTCAATTTATCCACCATCCGATCCCATCTCGTGATTTTCTCCTTTCCCCGTCTATTTCGCTCCAACTGAATCTCTTGCCACCATATCTTTGCATAACCTTTCAGTCTGGCCTTCGCAAATTTGACCCTATCAGGATCCTCAACATCTTCATACTCAAAATATTCCTCACATTCATTGATCCAGTCGATCAATTCCTCTAGGTTAAGATTTCCAGAAAATGTAGGAACCTCAATCTTAGGTCTTTTTCCAATCTTGGAAATCATCCAAAAAAGTCTTTCTTCCTCCTGGTTCACAATTTCAACTTCTCCTTCTTGATATTCTTCTTCGGCTTCATCCTCGCTTTCATCTCTGACATTAAGATTCATTCCTCTACAAATCTCTTCTTGCAATGCTCGCACTTGTCTCTGCAGCTCTCTAACCTCAGGTGTCACAACACCAGCTCTTCTGCCCTGTTCTCTTCGTGGAGGCATTTTCGCGATGCACGCTGAAACCCTAACCACGGTCCTGGTGCAAACTGCCTCACAGTCGGCGATCTGTTTACACACTCAAGAAAACTTGCTCTGATACCACCTGATGAAAGGTGCTCCCCTCAATACCACAAACACATAATAGAAATAGAGAAACAACAACAATAATATGCAAGAACAGAAAATTGGCTTCTTATTATCTCCACAAATGTGGAATTACAAACTTTTAGAATTACAATATGCAAAGCCACATGGGCATTCCCTTACAATATTCTGTAGGACAAAGCCTCGAATCAATACCCAGAACTATTCTGAACCGCCTAAGACAATAATACAGCCTTCCTTATATAGGCAATTCCCCACCGCCTGGGAAGGTTCCAGAATTTTAGCCAATAAGGCCGACCAAACTTAGAATTATTTTATTTTACATTTCATTACATCATAGTCGGCTCAAGATAACCTTTGAAACCCGAACATAAATTTTGAAGAAAATTATTTTCCGCCATTTCAGGTGGCCCAACTTCCGAAGACCATAAATCATCACCAGTTGACCCGATCGGCTATTATAACCCCATTTCAGAAACACCACGAAGCGCTCTACAGGCTTGATCCATGCAGGTGCCCGTCACCCAAATTTTTGACCTCATCCGGGGCCTCTAAAGCCTTCAAAAGTGAGTTCAAAGTTTCTGTACCCTGCTGCCAATACCGAAAATCTTCAATATCTTCCAATATACACTTGATCTGGCAATGAAACTTTACTGGCAGACTTATATGACCAAAATGAACCTCCAAGAAAGAAATCAGATCATTCTGAGCACATATGAAAATTACCAAAAATAGTAACTTTCCATAAATAGCAGCTCTGCACAAAATAGCCCTTACTGAAAATAGAAATATTTTTGGGTGATTCAAGATTGCTCTTACACCCAGGATGCTCCTGCATCAGTGTCTGTCATAAGGACCTAATGTTAATTCTGATTTCACTATGAACTCATTTCGAATAGTTGTTTTCTCAGATTGTGATGGTTTTCTGATTGAATCATTGTGCTCATTATGTTATTCTCTTAATAGTGATTGGTAGAATTCTGTAAATGTTTTCTATTGTTAAGTTTGCTTCATCTTCCAATGTTTAATTGCTTACCAGTTATTATGAATTGGATTAAAGAGTGGTGGAAAAATATTCTGTGTATGTTAACATTGCATGAGATTTTGAATTCTGAAAGTGCTCCTTTTTAATATCATGATAGTGACCTATAATATGGTGTTAGTATTCTGTTAGTAATACTCTGGTTTATGAGCTTTTATAGTGAATGCATATATATATATATATATTTATATATATACCGTGATTATGTATATATATATATTTACAAATATATATATATACACTGTGATTATATATATATATATATTTATGAATATATATATCGTGATTATATATATATATATATATTTACAAATATATTTATATACCGTGATTATGTATATAGATATATTTATAAATATATATACCGTGGTCATATTGGATTTTGTAATGTCTTGGATATCTTTCTTTATGAGCAAGGGTGGTCATGTTTTATATGCATGAAGCATATGTACCTAAGTGTGAATGGTAATTCGCACTTAGGCACATATCTTTTGAATGGGATATTGTTAAGTGTTTATCTTACCTTGCTAATAAAGATAGATGTCGTGAAGGTGGTGAAGTTTGGTGAGGTGGCGTTATCGGCTGTGGTTGTTGGTTTTGGCCGAGCTTTGGGTTTTGTGAGGCGGCTGTTATGGGACACTTGTGGGATGGCATTAATGTTCGTTTGAGATGATCTGCATGTCAGTGGGTGTTGTGATCGAAGCTAGTACTTCGCTAGGCATTGCATTTGGCCAAGTGTGGTAATAGTTATTGTGGCCTGTCTCTATTTTGATTGTGCCGCCATTGATGCTAAGTTAACGGGAAGTGCTTGAGAAGAATTCTGGTTTCTGTTTTGAACTATGGCTATTTGCATGGCGCTTGGTTCGGCCGGCATGAGAGAGTTTAGGGTCGTGGTCGGTGGAGGAATATGCATATCTTTTCCTCACCTCTGCGATAGCATTACCTTGTTGTGTTGGTTGTCTGTGGGTTGTGCGTGCTTGCTTTCAGTTGCTGGTTTGGGGGTTTTGGCGAAGGACATCGATTTGATTCTGGTTTCAATTCTTGCTTGTTCAGGTCAGGGCCAGCACTCTTCCCTTTCTTCTCTGTAACATGCATTTTGTAATTCGGTTATATGATGTGGTAATACATTTATTGAAATAGTTTATGATTGTGGGCGCCAATATGATTGCATAGTAATGTTGTTTTATTCGAAAGCGTTTGTGGGTTTTGAGTTTGGATATTGAAATGGATAAAAATAGAGCATTGTGACAATGTGTATCTTGTTGGGTATAAATTCTCTGTCGCGGGTTCATTATGTTCACCAGTCGGTTTTAAACGGCAGCAGCAATAATGGGTTGCATTGTATATTGTATTTGTTCAGTTTTGTGGGTCTGTTGTGGAAGTGATTGCAGATGTATTTCGTTTGTTTGTTCGAGCTTGCACTCGGCAGAGGCTTTAAGGAAACGGTGTATCGGGTAGTGATTAAAGTTGTTGGGGGATTGTATGGATGTTTTCTGTTGGGAATATTGTCGAGGGTTTCGGTCGTTTGCAGTGGTCTATTCTGTTGGTGTCGAGGCATGTTGTACTGTCTTGTTGAACCGTAGCATACCATGAATGTTCATTGCTGTCATTATAATTGTGGTTGACCATAGTATATCTTGAATGTTCATTGCTTTTATTAATGTTGTTTGTGTTTACCTTTATAACTTCCAGTGTTATAATGGATCGGTGTCGATGTTGTAGTTTGTGAGTGGGGTTGTGCAATGTGTTCGGGGGGAAATATTGTGTACAGACCTTTGCATTCTCTCGAATGTACATCGATGTGGATAAATGATCATTGGGAAAACATGGAATTGTAGTTACTGTTGTAACCGAGTAATGATAGAGTGTTTGATTTCGGTTTGAGTGTTGTTTAATGTATTGACTAATGCAGAGTTGGTTGCTTTCGGGTATTTGGGCATTTTCTAATCTGAGTGATTGATGTCGAGATGCTTGAGATTTATTTACATAGTTGTTAAGCAAGTAAGGTAACTCTATTTTTATTGTCGATTGTTAAACTCATCTTATGGTTTAAACAGTGCACTCGATCTTGTGATGTTGTTAACTTTTAATTAGGGACAGCGGATACTTTACGTCATTTTGTATGGTTAAATTAGTTATTTTGTGATGGGAATTGTAGAATTGTAAATGGTTGTTGTGACAAGTTGAGGGCTGATATTGGTTGAGAATAAACGTTTTGAGTTTCATTTTATTTTAGTAAGGAAAAGTCTGAATTCTCTATTAGCATAGTTAATTTGTGTTAATTTGAAATGTCAGAATGACACTGTAACATGACTTTGAATTCAAACAGAATGTGAATAAAAACTTATGTAACAAAGGTTTATGTAGTATATATCAGTGCTTAAGCAATTTTGTAATGATTACATTGGCATTGAAGTATATGTAGAGAGGTGGTATAAAGTACTTGGTTATGGTACTAGCCTAGCAATAACAGGTGTTGCCTATCAGTGCTGTGTGCAAGGAATGATAGTTTGCAATCTGTTAGTGTTAGACTTGTAGATAACTCAAATGTACATTTTTGCATTAGTTGGTTTTGTGCTGTAAGTTGGTACAATTCTGATGCTCTTAATTTGAGAATTTCATTACATACTGCTTTGTGACAATAGAATGAAGGAAGATTTTGAAGTTAAAGTTCATTGATGATATGATTGTACTAAAGATGGAATTGTGTAGATCATTGTATTGATTCTGTTTGCATAAGTGTCTGGTTTTCTGTTTAAACATGTGAATGTGAGGAATTCCGAAGATGAACACATATGGGGATGGCTGAATTGGAAGAACCAATTCAGTATACAAGTGATAACCTTAAAAATTATGGGATGGGATTAATACTTAATAAGATAATTGGCCTTTCCTATGTCTATGATTTGCGTGATCTAGAACGGAGTATGGGGCATGAGGTACTGTTACGTTATTAAACGGATTAACAGATAGCTGTGTGCATTGTTAAGTTTATTAACGGGAGTACAGATTACCTTGCACTGCAAGATTTGTCATGGGCACAACCATGGGTGCAGAATCATGACTCTTCAGTGTTTAAACATCTCAGTATATATGTGCATCATCTTTTTGGAATTCTGACTGCGAGTTATTTCTTTTTATCATGCTTTCATGTCTGCTATAATATGTGACTGTTGTAATGAGATAATGATGTTTTGGTTCAAATGAGTTTTATGGTATATGAAATATGTTCATTATGATGCTAATAATTGCAGGTTTATAATGGAAGTTCTATGACTTATGTAATTATGCTGAGCCCTATTTGCTTTGTGTGTTGTGTTCTTATTGGTTTTTATAGGAACCTAGATGGATAAAACTATGAGTACGGGCCAATGGTTGGCAGCTGTTAAAATTTATGGAAAACAGATTGTGGCTATTCTGTTGGTCATTAGGGCAGTGTATAGATCTTATAGGAGAACTTAGGAAGATTTCCTTCATTTGTATGTTTATCTTTTCAATAAAGAGTACTGATGTAACTCATTTGTAATCAGAGTTTGTATGGACAACTACGTATGACAGTTTATAAACTTTTGTAATCAGATTTATGGAAGTTAAAAAAAAAAAATTATTATCTCTTTGTGGTGTATGTTTTTGTTTGGTTTTATTTTGGTTTCATCACTTAGTTATTGGGTGGTGTTACATTTGGTATCAGAGCCCAGGTTTCTTTAACTAGGACTTCGGGTTAAGGGTTTAGTTCGCTTGTTGTGTAGTCTTTTAACGGTAGTTGTTTGTCTCAGGTTGCTAGTATGCCTCCCCTTACAAGAGGATCTCAGGGACGCGGTGACCCAGTCAATGCTAATGTCGAAAGAGGCAAAGGTAGAGGCAGAGGTAGGGGCCGTGGTAGAATTCCCAAACACCAGGATGCGGATGGAAATAACCCCATCGGGCAAGGTGTCAATTAGGATGAACAAGGGGATCCTCATGCTAATGTTCTCCAATGAATTTTGGATTAGTTGGATAATATTGAAGCTAATAATCATATTCCAGGTGGGGGAGTAAATCCTGCAGTGCCTCAAGTTCATGTTGATGGTCCTCTTATTGAGGAAGATCCTGTTGTCAGGGCACAGATTAAAGATCTGTCCAAGATTAAAGGACCACCATTCTACGGGATAGAAGAAGGTACCGCAGCTGAAGCTTGGTTGTTGAACATCGAGCGATGTTTTATTTTACACCGTTACCAGAGCAATGTGAAGGTACGGTGGACGGTCATGCAGCTCAGGAATTTTGCTTCTATTTGGTGGGAGCAAGAGTTGGATAAACTGGGAATAGATATCTCCCAGGTGACATGGGAACTCTTTCTGGAACGCTTCAAGGAGAGGTTTATGTCCGAGTACTGGCAGCAAGCCCGTGCTGAAGAGTTCTTTAATATCTTGCAGAAGGGTGCTTCAGTAGAGGCCTATGAGCGAAGGTTCTACGAACTTAAGAAGTACTCAGGGTGGATGGAGGATAATAAGGCTTTGGTACAACATTTTGTCAGGGGGCTCAATCCCAAGATAGGTGAAGAGGTGAGGACCTTTAAACCTATGACTATGCAGGAGGCTTCTGAGAGAGCCAAGCTTATTGAGATGAAGTCAGGGTACCATGGGTCATTCCCTAAAGCAAGTGTGAATCCACCTATTCAGAGTGATTTCAGGAGTCCGAAGCAATCTCAAGGCAACCTCAAAACTAGATTTTCTGGTGGAAAGTTCAAAAAGAGAAAGTTTGACAAACCCACATCATCTAACAGGAACAATAGGGGGTCTGATCAATTCAAACCTCCTCAGCAGTCTCAGACTATTCAGAGTAATACACCTTCTCAGGGCAGGGATTTCAAGAGGACTGTGACGTGTTTCCGTTGTGGGCAGCAAGGACATTATCAGGCTCAATGTCCTAGTTTGGTCAAACAGAGATCAGAGGTTAATCCACTCAGGTCAGAGGCTACGGTGAGTGATTCAGCATGGAACCACCATGTATTCGCAACCTTGGACCAGAAGCAGGCAGAGCATCAGAACACAGTCATTGAGGCTAGAGGTAAAATGCAAGGTAAGGAGATATCCATTTTGTTTGATTCTGGTGCTACAGATTCCTTTATTTCTTCTAGCTTAGCTACACAGAGTGGTATTCCAGTGGCTAGAGCTAATATCTTATGGCAAGTGGAGTTAGCTTCAGGGTCTCGAGTGGAGGTTGGGGTAATAGCTCCAGGCTGCAAGGTTCAGTTGAAATCCTTTACTACTTCAGTGGATCTTAGGGTAATTCCATTGGGATCCTATGATATAGTTCTGGGAATGGATTGGATTGAACAACATCAAGCAGTGATCGATTGTTTGGGCAAAGTGGTCAAGTGTGTTGATGACTTGGGAGCACCCAAGATTATCATTGGGATAAAAAGACCTATCTCAGTCAGAACCATTTCTGCCAAACAATTAGTGAGGTGTGTCCAAAAAGGCGACAAGTTATTTGCTATCGCTGTGAACAATTTGGAGGATGTTGCTGCAGGAGATGCCTCTCTTGATCATCCCGTATTGCAGAGGTTCTCTAATGTTTTTGTGGAAGAAATTCCTGGCATACCCCCTAAAAGGGAAATCAATTTTCGAATTGATCTAGTACCAGGAACTGAACCAATTTCCAAAGCTCCATACCGTATGACAGCGCAAGAATTGAATGAACTTAAGATTCAGTTAGAAGAGCTTTTGGGTAAAGGACTGATACGTCCTAGTGTATCACCTCGGGGTACACCAGTTATCTTTGTCAAGAAGAAGGATGGATCTTTGAGACTTTGTATTGACTACAGATAGTTGAACAAAGTTACTATCCAGAACAGGTATCCTTTGCCTAGGATTGATGACTTGTTTGATCAGGTCAAGGGTGCTCGTATCTTCTCAAAGATTGATCTTAAATCAGGATATCACCAACTTAGAATCTAGGAGTCAGATATCCATAAGACAGCTTTCCGTACCAGATATGGACACTATGAGTTTACAGTGGTACCATTCGGGCTGACTAATGCACCTTCAGTCTTTATGAATTTGATGCATGATGTACTCAGAGAGTATTTGGACAAATTTTTTGTAGTTTTCTTGGATGATATTTTGGTGTATTCTAACTCTGTTGAAGAGCATGAGAAACATCTAGAGCAAATTCTTGATTGTCTCCGAAGGAACAAGCTTTTTGCTAATTTAGCGAAATGTGAGTTTTTCAAGAGGGAGATTTGCTATTTAGGTCATATCATTTCGGGGGATGGGATAGCTATTGATCCTTCCAAGATCCAGGCTATTATAAATTGGCCAGCTCTAACCAATGTGTCAGAAGTCTGTAGTTTCATGGGATTGGCAAGTTACTATCGAAGATTTGTGTCCAATTTCTCTAAAATTTCTCATCCTATTACTTCCTTGCAAAGGAAAGGGAAAAAGTTTTCTTGGATGGAAGAGTGTGAGGTAGCATTTCGTAAGCTTAAGGAATGCTTGACTAGTGCTCCTGTCTTGGCAGTACCTGATCCTTCGAAGGAATTTGTAGTGTGTACGGATGCTTCATTAGACGGCATTGGAGCAGTTTTGATGCAGGATGGCCGGGTGATAGCCTATGAATCTAGGAAACTTAAGAATCATGAAGTTAATTATCTCACTCATGACTTAGAATTGGCAGCAGTTATGCATGCTTTGACTAAGTGGCGACATTTTCTTCTCGGTCAACATTTTGAGTTGCATACTGATCATAGAAGTTTGCAGTATCTATTCACATAGCCCAATCTTAACGCTAGGCAGCGTAGATGGATGGAGTTTTTGTGTGAATACGATTTTGAGGTAAAATATGTTCAAGGAAAAGAAAATGTAGTAGCTGATGCTCTTAGTAGGAGGCGTCATGAGATTGTTTCCTTGATCTTAACTGTGGATTTGAAGGAGAGAATTCTATAGAATTTATCAGTTGATCAGTGGTTTTCTGAAGTTAAGACCGTGATTGATAGTGGCAGCATGATGGAAGGTCGGTTTGAGGGATATTCCATCAATTCGAAGGGGCTATTAATCTATCAGGGCAGTGTTTATGTTCCAAGTATTGGAGACTTGCGTGGTTTGGTCATGGTTGAAGCCCATAAAGCACCATATTCAGCTCATCCGGGTGTTAAGAAAATGCATGCTGATCTCAAGCGGCATTATTATTGGCCCGGAATGAAAAGGGATGTAGCCGACTTTGTGGCAAGATGTTTGGAATGCCAGAGGGTTAAGGTT